>VYZS01041984.1:42834-55920 GCA_013400695.1 Neodrepanis coruscans | reverse complement strand
AAAAAAAAAAAAAAAAAGCTTTCCGGTAAATATATTTATTCCTTCGTAAAGTTTATCCATACTCATTGTAAAACATCTAAACTATGTGAACCCTTTCTGTCCTTACAACTCTGAGTATTGAACAGGATTTTTAACAGGGTTTTTTTTTTATAACTTGTAAAAAGCTTTTGGTCTGATTGACACAATATTCTAGTCTCTGACCTGCAGGAAGAAAGCCTGTCTTGTAGTTCTCAGAAGCCTGTCGTCTAATTCTTTTGTTACCTGGTTTGCACTGACAAGCTGCTAAATGAACACAAGTATGTCCTGGCCAAATAAAGGTAGTGTGCCTGCAATGACATTAAGTCATAGAGTAGAAGGTCAGATACCATTCTAAATTTTAGTCATGAAATGACAGTAATGAATTATTAGCTATTCAGAAATGCCTGTCATTGACATCTACAAAGGTAATCCTGGGTTCAAATGACATTTTTATCAATGTTCTCTTGGAAGCTTGACTAAAATACATGCTTTCCTAAAATATTCTTCATGTAATTACTAGAATGCACTGGTGGGTTAGCATATACAAATTTACATTTAAATCTTTGATTCATGCATTTCTAAAATCATGTCTGGAGAAAATACATTCAATAAATTTCAGAAAAAAATGTTGAGTATTTTGGTTGGTTTATAAAGTTTTGTAATATTATCTTTATTTGAATTTATTTCTACAACAGACCAGAGTGCAAGATATTAAATAGTCCATTGCAGTTAATTTAGTTAAAATTTACTTGATCTTAATTACAGGGCTGAAATCTGAATCTGCATCCTGCAACCTGCAAAGTCTCATACAGTCATTTCTGTAACCAGAAATTTGGTTTGAAGAATCCAGGCTTCTGGTAATCTCCAGATGTGTGTGAAGGTGGTTCTAAAATAGTTTGTTATGTATATGGGCTGCAGTGCAATGACATGCAGAAATACTACCAAAATCCTTTCTAAAGTGCTGGTAAGGATGGCACCCTGACTTACAAGGACTGCCTGGGCAGTGCCGCATTGGTGAAAATGTTTTGCTTTCAGTTCCACAGTTGGCAAACAATCAGCTGTATATTTCACTGACACATTGTTCTGAACAGACTCTTATGTTCATCAGACTCCTATGAAACAATTTTTCCATCTTGATCACTGCCTAATCTATGTTAGAAATTGGATAATACCTAGATGAGATGTTGAAATTAATTCAAAAATAAGGAAAATTTTGAAAAAAGAAAACAGACCAGTAACTTCTATTAAGAGATCATTACTGTGAAATGCATAGGACCGAGGAAGTAATTTTTTACCTTTCCAACTATTGCTTTTTCAGAAAAATCCTGACCACAAATTGGGAACTAGCATGGACTAGTGTGAACATTCTCCACAGTCAGTTTTGGAAGATAAGAGAATTGGGTGGATGGAAGTAGCAAAATAGTGTTAGCTTGTCTCTGGTCTAGGAAATGTTCCTGGTATGCACATGCAGTCACTGTGTCCAGTGCAACAGCCATTTTCTTGTCAACCTTTTCTATTTACATAAATGGAAATAAATAGCACAAATTCTCTGGAGCATATGGCTCTTCTACCTGTCTTCTACATGCTCATTAAGGTATTGGCTATAAATATAACCCCATGCACAGCTGATAACATTAAGTATGCATCTAAACATAGAAGTGACAAAAGCTAGCTTAAATTGGCTGAGGTCTTGTCTGCAGCCTCAGGATTAGCACACATGATAACCATGTGATTTCGTTAAACCCTGTTCCTCAGCTGTGTATCACACTGCTAGAGGGTGCTTTGTACTCATCAGTAAGAATCATTCATTTTTTTCAATAATTATTTTAAGAAAATTAAAGTTCATCCGTAGGAAACAGCATTCATAACTATCATCTAAATTTACCCACTGCCAGCTTCATCCCCAAAAAACTATGTGACTCAGAATTCTGCTGAGAAATGCTCAAACACTTCAACAGAAATTTTTCATCGATGTCTCTTATTTAAATGCCAAAAAGGGTTGACTATTTTTTCATTCCTGTGGATTTGTGGGCTCAGGTCATGGTAATATAGTTGTAGCAGTTTTAAGTCTTATAAATCTAATTGATTTCAATGTGCACATAATACACGTTCTAGGACAAAATATTGCCAAAGAGACTTCTAAATTGAGATAAAGTAATATTATGTCTCCTGTTCCTTTACAGTTGAATCTCAACAGAAGCAACCTATATTTATCTTACCTTCTAATCGATACCAGGGAAATTATACAGGGCCAGCTTAGTAAGAAAGGCAGGGAGTAAGTACAAAGTAGATTTTACTTTCAGAATGGGGGAAAACCCAAAATTTCTACACAATATTCTGCTGTAATCAGTTGGAAGTGCTAGTATCAAAATCATATAGGAGCACTTTTGTGAGTATCTTTTAATGCAATGTTTACAGAATAAAATCGTATCACAAAATCACAGAATATGCTGAGCTGGAAGGGACACACAGACTCACAAGAATCATCGAGTCCAACTCCAGGCTCCGAACAAAACCATCCCCAAGAGTCACACCATGTGTGATTGAGAGTACTGTCCAAATGCTTCTTGCACTCTGTCAGGCTTGGTGTTGTGACTACTTCCCTGGGAAGCCCGTTCCATTACCCAACCATCCTGTGGGTGAAGAACCTTTTTCTAACATCCAACCTAAACCTCCCTTGCCACAACTTCAGGTCATTTCTTCGAGTCCTGTCACTGGTCACCACAGAAAAGAGATCAGTGCCTGTCTCTCCTGCTTCCCCTCATGAGGAAGTTGTAACTGCCATGAGGCATCATCTCAGTCTCCTCTTCTCCAGGCTGTAGTTCTCAATTGTGACTAAAGAGCTATTTTAGTTTTCCTGTGTAACTGAAATACAAATCCCTAATTCTGTCAACCCTATAAAATATCTTTAATGAAACTTAGAATTGGGAATGTGATAATAAGATGAAGCAGACACAGAACATTTAAAGTCACATGAATTTGTTAGTGGAACCTAGCCCCAAATTTTTTTTCACTGTAATTTTCACAGTTTAGCAGGGATATTAAGGACATCCAAAAAAAAAAAAAAAATTGCAGAAAGGCAACCACAAGCAACAGTGATATAGTTCAATAAACTGAGATCCTACATTAGTGACTAGGGGGCACTATAAAGCGATGAGATATCCAATAGAGTAACAACAACCAAAAGAATTTATTTTAACAAACAACAAAATCCGGCAATAAGAATACGAAGAGGACAAACTGTGCTCCTCTGGGCTGGCTGCTGGGCTGGTGGAGTAACGGAAAGAAGGAAGGCTGTCCTGTGGATGGTTTTAATCCCACTCCGGGGCTCCTGGAAAATAGAAAGAGTGAAAAGAAAACCCCGGGGGCCCAAGGAGAAGAGATACTACAGCTGGTGAGCAGCATGGTCCTCGGCCCTGTGCTACCTCTGCTGTCAACCCAGTTGTGATGCTGCCCAGGCTGTGGGAAAGGGCCTAGAGGGTAGAGGAGATGAGCCAAGATGCAGCTGGGACGGGAGCCAAACCTGAAAGAGAGAAGCATGACTTCCATGCCTGCAGTTTTTATAGGGTGCCTGTTCTCACGTTATCTCAGGGCACCCTTCTGCAGCAAGCTGCCTCCTGATTGGGTGATGGCATTGGGCAACTCCTCCTCCCCGAGACTTCACCATGAGGCAAGATGGCGGCCTTCCCACCAAAATGCCTTGTGGCTGTGGCCTGCTGGGAGGGGGAACCGCCACCGTCACCCTCATCAGTGCCGCGGGGCACCCTGAGGGCCCTGGGGCCACCCGCGGCAACATGTTCTGCCACCCCGGGTCTACTCCGTGCAGCAGCACCAGCTTGGGGCTGGCCTTGCCCTGTGTGCCAGCTGTGGCCACTGCAGGGGTGGCCCTGCCCACTGCGAGGGCTGCCGCCACCATGCACTTGCTGCCAGGATCACATCACACTGGCCGGTGCACTGCCAGCATGGTACTGCAGCCTCCACACCACTACAGCATCTAGTCAGCATGAGGTGAGCCCCACTGCTGTGGCCGAGCTGTGTGAGGTCGCATCGCCGCTCAACAACTGCCACCCTGCACATGAGCCAGGAGGCGAAAGCAGCTGTTGCACCTGAGGCCGCCGCTGCTGCACCGCGTGCTGCCACCACTGCTGCATCCGGCACTGTGGCAGGAGCCATGGTGCTCGCCCCATCACCGCTGCTGATACCCCATGTGCCACTGTCAGTGCTGCACCGGCACTGACCGACAGACTGGACTAAGAGAGCTCAACTGCCGCCTGCTGCCCTATGCCAGCAGCAGAGACCAGCAGGGAAGCCACAGAAGTGCCACTGCCGCCCCCCACAGCCACAAAATGGGCTGCTGCCCCGCATACACTGGGATGGGGCACTCCCCGCACCCTGGTCCTTTCCCACAAGATGCCAGGATCTGTGTTTTGCCTTCTTACAGAACACAAAAAAGAAAGGTTTGAAAGCAACCCTGTCTCTCCCTCCAGTAATCACCCCCAAAACCAACACTCCCCTCCCTCTTCCTTCCCCCCAGAAGAAACCCCTTGAAAGATAACCCCCCCTCTCCCGCAAGGGAAAAGGTAAAGGGAAAAACATGTTTTAAAAATGAGAAGATTCTTTCACCCCACAACAGTTAGTCTTTCCAGGCTACACCTCGTTGGTTTTTTTATGGTTTTATATATTGCTGAAAGTCATATTCTATTAAAAAAGGATGTTTCTGAGCAGTGGAGGAGAAAGTTTCCTGTTTTGCTATCTCAATTGTGACAAGGCAGGGTGTCGTAGGGTTAAAACTGAAAGTAAAAACAATCTCTGGTGCTGCCGCGCGGGCCGCCGGCTGGGCAACACAGAAGCGGGGGGGGAACGACCCTTCCCCTCCCCCCTCCGCTCGGACCGGGGGCCGCCCGGCGCCCGCTGCCGGTTCCTCCGCGCCCTTCAGCCCCGGCGGGAACGGCGTCTTTGCCCTGCACCAGCAGCCCCGGTGGCCACTCTCACTCCCGGGCCGCGTCTCTTCTCTTGGGTGTGGCGCTGGGTGGCCGGGGGAAGCCCCGGGCCCCGAGTGGGGGTGCGCCCGGAGCCCGGCAGCGATGACATCCGGCAAGGGCGGCGGTGGGAGTGGCCAGTGCGGCGCCCACATGGGTGGAGGTGGGAGCGCTGGCAGCCGCGAGTGCGGGGGCACGGGAGCCCGGTACGGCTGCAGCGGCAGAGCAGCCAAGGCGTTGCAGAGCAGCGGTGGCAGCAGCAGCCCTGCAGTGGGGGCTGTTTTTTTCCCACAGCGGCAGGGGAAGCGGTGGCGTCGCAGCAGCCACAGCGGAAATGGCAGCACCGGCTCCCTGCCTGCGGCGGTGCAGGANGGGTCCAAAGACCACATCTCTTCTTCCATCAGCACTAAATCCCTCCCTGAGCTATTGGGAAGGGGAGGGAGGGGGCGCGCACAGGGCTTCTAATTTTTTTTTTCTTGAGTATCTCTCCTTCAGTCAAAGCTGGGCGGAAGCTTGTGCTGCTAGGGGGGTCCTCAGACCAGCCACATGCTTCTGCTAATTACCCCAGCGTCTTTCCGGGGGGCCCAGAGAGAGAGCAGCACTATTTCCAGAGCATCCCCATCCCAAAACGGGCCCTGGGAAACTTAATTTGTTTGTTTGTTTGCACTTTATTTGTCGGGTTTTGTGTGTGCGCGAAATAAACTGTGATATTTGTGTGTTTTCTTTCTTTTGGGGTGTGTCTGTGGCTTCTCTCAGAATCTCTTGTCCAAAATTGCTAAATTTGTGGTAAAACCACAACACAGGGAAAGAAGGAGAGTCCAGGCTGGAAGATTGGAGAAACCTCTTTTTTAAAAGCTGGTCAAAGATGGAAGAAGGAATGCAAGGGGCAGGGTGACTGTGAGCAAGTGGGCAGCTTGCTTATAGCAAGAACAGATCCCTAACTTGGCAATAGCAGTGAAGAAATTTTTATGAGAACACAGAAGAAATGAAATGCATCTGCAAATGCACTGAAACCTCCAGGGCACACTGGGCAGAGGAAAAACTTTTTACAAAATTTCTAGATTATTACTGTCTTTTAGAAGACCTGTTTTTTTTATTCTCTTCTTTCAGAGTTACTCTATTCTTGTTTGTTTTCTACTAAAACCCAGCTTGAAGAACTAGAAAGCTTTTGGTGTGCTCACTTTTAAAGAAGATGGTGCAGTATCTTCAAAGCTCTGACCAACGTAAGGGTTTTTTAGACAGGCAACAAAGATTAAAAATAAACAGGTGTCTAAAACTGAGTTAGATGCTCCTTGTGACCTCTAAGAAGAGTATTAATTAAAATTTTTATTTGAACAACATCAGTAGCTTCAATATAGATTTTTTTGGTCTGCCATAAATGACTTCAGTGTGATTATTTTCTTCTGTTTGATGGAGATCAAGACTTCACTAGCCTTGTAATCACTTCAAAGAGAAAAAGATGTCCCAAATCTCTGCTCAGTTACTGTAGCTTGAGATTAATTCTCAACTTTCAAAAACTGCAAAATTGTAGAAAAACAACTGCTATTGGGATTGCTGTGGTTGCTATACCTGCCCAGGCTTTACAGGAAATGTTTTCTTCATAATGCTACCAAGTCTAGTTGTCTTAACTAGTAGCATATTCATTGTAAAAGCTAACAGAATAAGATAAACCTATCATGTGAAAATTTCAATTAACAAGTATTGTAATTAGGGCACTAAATAGAAGTTCATTAAAAGTTAGTCTGTGGTACAGGTTGCAGCTGTGCCGTGGAGCGGCTGTGCTGCACATCCCAGCCCCAAATGAGCTTCATTCCACAGTCTGAGAGGCTGAGCAGAGATCACTATGCTTTCCAAACCTGACATTAAATAAATAATTCTGTACATCACAGCTATCTTGTCTCAATCTGAATAAAGTCTACTCCATGACAAGCAAAGGCCTTCTAACATCCATTAAAAAAAAAAATCACCAAAGAGAGATTTTTATCATTTAGACTAAATAAAATATTTAGAGGAACAATTTAAAAAATATATGGAGCTGAATTTTTATTTATCTAAGCAGAATTTTTGAACACTGTTTGCAGACACCAAAAGAAAGGCTCATAATTTGTTTTACTGGAGTCGGTTGCTATGCCATGTGCATAGCTTTCCGTGATATGTAAAACCAGAACAAAGTTTTGATTCACTGGAGAATGTATTTGGAGGCAATATCAGTCACCTGGCAAGGGGGAATTAGAAATAATTTAAAAATCCCAAGGCAACAAAACAACATAAAGCAAAACAAGATTGAAAATCTAAATACTCCTGCATGCTGGTTTAGAGACTGTCTCCCTACAGAAAAAAAAAAACATTCAGAATTCAGCAGTACTTTTTACATTATCTACCAATTTTAATTTGAGATCAATGAAGTTCGTGTATCTCTGCTTGCCTTCTCCAGAATTAGAGCCACAGGACAGACTAAAGGTGGACTCCTCATCTTTCTTTGGTTTCTCATGATAAGAAGCTGAGATGTCTCTTGTGCGAGTCACTGATGAGAAGACCTTTAAGACCTTATACTGTTTTTGCTGGGATTGCTCCTGATATTTTCTCTCTTTGCTTTTCATCCCCAGTTGCCTCCAGGAGGAAGAGACACCTGCTCTAGGAGAGGAAAAGAACTTCAAACAAGTTAATGACACTTTCCTTCTCACATCAGTTCTTACTGCTTGAGAAGAGAAGGATAATTTTTCTCATTTCAGGGGCAGAAAGCTAGCCTAATCAAACAGGTTATAGCAAAGATGGCTATAATTGAACACATGTAAATTAAGAAGAATTCTGCTTCAAAATCTGAAGCTTAAATTTATAGCTATACCAAAGTAACTAACAGAGAAGTAGCACACCTTCAAAAACAACAGCTGTGAATAGTAATCCTTACCACTCTTTATTGTCATGTTTATATGCTGGATTTTTTGCAGAGTCAATATTGAAGACCTTTATTCAGTAATTTTTCTACCCATCTTTATGATATAGGGGTGAGTGGCACAGAAAAGAGAACTACATAATGTTAAAACAGGGCCACAAAGCATCAGAAAGAATGAAAAGTAACTAACTGTAATCACCACAAAAACTTTAAATTAAAATATGACCATGTTAAGTGGTCTCACACTTCTACTCGAGCAAAAAGTGTGCACTTACACCCCATCTTAAAAACAATCATGGTAAAACCTTTGTCTTGCCACATTCATGTTAATAGAGTGGAGCTTTCCTAAAAGGCTGGACTGTATCTACCACAGTCTGTGACTTCTTTTGACAATATAGATTCTTTCTTGCAGGTCTGACTCTGCTTCCATGTGAGATGTAACCTGAGGTAGCTGAGGCACCAAAGACTTGGTCACCCGTGGAAAAAAGAAATCAGCTATAGCTGAACAAACTAAAATATCAACATTTATTTTACTGAGGACCAGACAATGGTACGTGAATAACAGGAATGCAGCATACATTTAATTAAATAACATCTCTTTATAAATTTGAAAACATTGCATTTTACTGTTTTTATATGTGGAGGAAAACCAGAAAAATTCCTTCAGAAGGAAGAAAATCATTGCCATGCAAAAGTAATAGGCAGAACCCATACAGGATTCCAAAAATACTTTATGCAAATATATAGTCAAAACCCTTTCATTCTGCAGCAAAACACTGTTTGTAGAGCAGTACTTCTAAACGACTGAAAACCTTACAGCCTTGGCAATAATATTTCATTCCTTCTAAAGATTTCGATCACCACACATTTCTTGAACATTTCTGAGAATGTTAGGTTCTTCCTCTTTATTTCTTACCTAGATTAATTGTTTCAGGTTCTTTTTCTGAAAAGGAGTATTGTTAACAAGGGCAAGAAATTGTGAAGCCCTAGGTTGCATTCCAGCTCCTGTTCAGAATGAGTGTCACTCCTGTCTTTGAAGGACTAAACATATTTGCAATTATTTGTCCCAGAGCAGAAAACTGCATTGCTAGTGCTTCTGGGGTGCCTACCAACCTCTGTCATGACTTAGCTAAGATGTAATGCACACTCTAATTAATGTAGGTATAGCCCTAGAATAGTGTGCTCTTAGCTCTTGCTGGTGCACTTTGCACAATATAGCCTTCAGTTTTGTCGTAGCTGCATCACCTTCTACCACTTGTCAGATGCATTCAAATTTCATTGATGAATCAAGTTAAAAATCCTTTCAAAAACACTGTTGCAGTTTTCAACAATTTCTGCAACCCATACTCACGGAGAAGAGAGGGGCGTTGGCAGCCAAGTGTAAAAGCTATTTCCCAAGAAGATGCTGCCTCCTGACACAGCCCTTTAAAATCTCTCTGCTTTATAAAATAATCAGTTTTTTAAAATCTGTTTGAAGCACTTCCTTCCCCACCCCACTCAGGTCCTAGAAATACCTGACTTGAGCCACTTATCACAAAATATATATATGTCTATATAATTTATCCCATAGAGCATGCACCCTTGCACTGAAGATGTTACTGTACAAAATGCAGTTCCATAGTATCAATAATATTACTTCTGAAAGAAAAATGTCATCGTTATGGGTAAAATCAGTGACTACCTTGAATTTCTGCAGTTGTGTGTGGTCTAAGATTTCTTTTTTGTTTGGAATCTTGAGGACTTACTGGGTTTTTTTTGTTCAGTTTTAGTTTTTGTGTATCATATCCATGCAACTACAACTCTTGCAGAATCCTAGAGCTCTTATCTAGCATTCATTTGCACTCATTTTTCATCTGAGGTTTTGAACTGAAAGCTGTCTTTTGAGATCCAGTGGATTCCCACATGACCATTCAGTGATAAGTAAAAAGCTGAACTTTGATGTGACCTCTAGGCCTTTTCTTCATTTTCCAGCTTGTTAGCAGATTGTTCAAGTGCAGTCTGATGCCAGAGAGAAGTTATTGCTATAGATCTATTTTGTGCTTTTCTCCACATGTAGTAGCATTTATCTCTCTCTCTTTTTTTTTTCTCCTTTTTCTCTCCTTTTTGAAGAAAAAGAAATTCTCTTTTAACAGGAAATAGGACATGAAAACCTTGCCTGAAAATCATGTGTGAAATACACATTCTATGGAAACACTTGCGTAAATGACAATGCCAGATCATACTTGAGAGAGAGAAAAAGATAAAAGGCAGATTTTAGAAACAGGTGAACTTGTGAAATTCTGATTCTTATATGGGCTGCACATACAAATATTTTTCTATTCCCAGATAAGTATTGTGACCTTTCTTTAACAAATACACATTAGTAGAAAAAAGCCTAGGATTTTTTCTGGTTTTGTTTTCATTTGTTTGTTTGTTTTTTGTCTAGGTTTAAATAAAAATGCAAAGGAAGTAAAAATGGATTTAATTTTGAGGGAGAAGGTAATATGTATTGCATTTATTCCCAGGTGGCACATACACAGTTGAGTAGCAAAGGATTTTTCCCCTCCCTGTGCTAAATTGATAGATTTTAAGAATCAGCAGCTAAAAATCCCACCTCCTTGTGCGATCATACTGTGCAGATAACTTTGTCTTGGGGAGATCTGTGAGATGGTCATAGCTCATGTACTGCATATTGTACTTTTCTTCTTTTTTTTTTCCTCTGAGGCAAAAGTCAACTTTGAAGAAAACAGCAAGATTGGGACAAGAGTCACTTGTGCTCTCAAATACAAGAGTTCTTTGAAGCTTCATTGTAATTCTTTCTACTTTTTTTATAAGCTTTGCAATTTCTTTGAACTTATAGGCTACAAGCTAAAAATTTTTGAAATCAGGTGTACTTCTCATCTCTGAGGATCTACAAGCCAGTCAGTCATACATCTATGCCTAGCAAGATCATAGAAAATGTGCTAGGACACATGGAAGATAAGGAGGTGATTGATGATAGCCAACATGGCTTTGTTAAGAGAAAATCCTGTCTGACAAATTTGGTAGCCTTTTTGATGCAGTTACAGTGTTGGTGGATAAGGGAAGAGCAACTGATGTCATCTACCTGGACTTGTGCAAAGCATTTGACACTGTCATGAATGATATCCTTGTCTTTAAACTTGAGAGACATGAATGTGATGAGTAAACTACTCCCTAGATAAAGAATTGACTGGTGGTCACACTCAGAGAGTTGTGGTCAATGTCCAAATGGAAAGCAGTGACAGTGATGTTCCTCGGGGGGTCAGTACTGGGACCAGCACTTTTTAACATCTGTGTCAATAACGTGTACAGTGGGACTGAGTGCACCCTCATCAAGTTTGCCAATGGCACCAGGCTGTGTGGTGTGGTTGACACACTGGAGGGAAGGGATGGCATCCAGAGAGACCTCAACACACTTAAGAGGTGGGCCAGTACAAACCTCATGAAGTTCAACAAGGCCAACTGTCTGACAAAATACAGTGGGGAAACAATTCAGTATCCTATCATCAAGAGATATTCTTCCCAAATTTCAAGAAAAGAAACTTTTTTTTTTTTTTTCACTGGTAAATGAAGTAAAATCAGTGGATAAAATTTGGTTCTGAACCTTTGCCAGGTTCCATATATACTCATACATGCTACTTAAGTGGTAAGCAAAATCAGTTACAATTCCTCACCTAGGAAAATCCTCATGAAAGGTTCAACACTATAGCAAAGGTTAACTTTTTAATTGTGGTTAACTACCACAATTTAAAATAATAGGAAAAGTCGAGGAAAAAATGAAGGAGTGCAACAATAAAATCAGTCTACTGAGAGGGAAGTTACAAAGTAATTTACTTCTTCCTTTCAGGGATTTTATAGGCAATGTAGAAGAAAGTATTTGGAATTTTATCTGTCTGGCATTATAAAACAATTAATAGAACAAGTCCGGACCATGACATAATGACCAAAGAATGTAAACATCAGATATTAAGAACTCATGATTCTGTTAGGGCTGTAAGACATTGGAAGAAGCAACCCATGTGACCATTAAGCCTTTTATGTATTGGCTGTATTAAATTAAAAAAAACATTTAGTATAAAAGTAAGATAAATTTGCAATAAGAAGGAAACCATTTTTACCCCTTCACTACTCTCCTGTACAGTCTGTCTTTCTCGGATCCTCTGGAGCACCACATAAACCCTAGGCCCCCTATCTTTCTTGTGGCAGCAGAGATCCAGAGAGTCTGCATCCATCACTACCAAAATTGCAAGTCCTGTTTTAAGGGACAAACTGATGGCCACTACATATTCTCTAACTATGACAAGAGTGAACATTGCAAGCAAAAGCCAAACTAGTTTAAATGAATAAATATTTTCGAAAGTGAGGTAATACTTAAAAGAAAAATACCTAAGCCTATAGTCACTTATTTATCTTTAGAACTCTTCAATATAGGTTAAATATAATTTAGGAATTGAAATTATTAACAGAGAACACAACAGTAATCATAATGGTCACTTTTAACATCTAGTTTTATTCATAGATGCAATATTTCACTCTGAAAACTTTGAAAATATTTGTTTGAGCTGAATTATTTTTTGTCTGCATTGAAACTGAAAAGCAAAATGGAAAAGAATACAGTGAGATGCTATAAACTGGGGAGGGCAGGGGGGAGGGGGGAGGTTTCTATTTAATCACTTTCAAACCAACCCACCAAGTTTTGGACAGCTTTAAGAGTCCTAAAACAAGTTTTTTTGTTTTTTTACTTTGTGCATTTCTTTCCAGCTAGGCTGCCTTATGTGGCACAAATCTTAAAGGAGATCATTCACCTGCCTCTCCTGTCAATTACATTGCATTGTGAACAGTAGCCAATAAAGTGTGATATTTCATGCTAGACTTTTAGTTCACAATATATNTATAAGTGTAGGATAATTTAAAATACTTCATAACTGTGTAAAAATTCTGCAGAGAATCTTTACTGTAATGAATAAGGAGGCTAATCAGTCATCTTAATGAAAATGTGCAGAAGCAGAAAGTTAGGAGAAAATAATTCAATAGACCTGATATTTGAAGGATTGTAGCCTTAAGCTACAATGAAACACATTGTGGCACAAATAAAGTTAAGGGTGAATTCACTTACCTATGGTAACTTCAAAGGGTCCTGTGGATTTCGAAAGTAACAGGTCTGACAGGTTCAGCCACTTCTTTTTTAGGTCTTAG
>VYZS01041984.1:13653-36996 GCA_013400695.1 Neodrepanis coruscans | reverse complement strand
TGACGGTGGGAAGGAGAGCAAACTCACAAGAACTCCCCTACAAAAAGCTCTGGGGATTAAACCGAAGGGAAGCTTGCCCAAGGTGCTGGTTAGATAGCGGGAAGTTGTATGTAAATCAACACGGAGCCTTCTTCACACTCTTTTTAACACCATGAAACCAATGAAGTTGCATCTCAGTTTTGTCTTGTTTTATTCATTCACTGCATGCCCTACTTGACAGGTAATGGTTTCTTTTAAAATGAGCAGTTCTAGCAAAAAGACACTTTTAGTTGGTCTGAATAGTGTCTGACATCAAAACAGCCTGGTATGGGTTTCCACTTGTAATTTAGATGAATAGCACCTAAGTATTAAATATTAGGACAGAAATAATTAGCTATTTCATGCAAATCAGATGCACTTATACCCCTCATGAGATGCATCAGCCTGACTCCTTAATTAGGAAAAAAGTGTTCAGACTTTTCCCAGTGTATAATCAAGTGTTAAAATCAATCACAAATAAAGCTTATGAGCTAGAAAAAAAATATTATTTGAAACAAACAGCAAAGGAAGTTCCAAAAAGCAGTGTGCAGCTAGAAAGTTTAAACAGATCTATTATTGCCAAGAAGAAAATCTGCTACAATAATAATTAAAATCAAATTCCTGAGGTAGGATCCTGTGAAATGATGCTTGTAGGTGTGTGCTCTATTTGCTGAAATAGTAAGGGAGTTGAGAAGGAAATAAAGATAGGCAAATAAACATTATAAGAATGCTACTACTAATGACAATAACACAAGCAACTTTTTTCCCTTGCAGGTTACCAAAATGAGGCAATTTCTTGATTAAAAATACGGAGTTTCTCAATACTCAGACAACTCAATCTATCTTTAGGTGCTATTGTAGAACTTTATAAGACAGAATAGTCCAAATACTTGTGAGATTTCTGGTTAACTGAAATTTTCTTTTTAGAAGCACAATCAATAAAGCTATTAGAAATGTATCAGAAGAAAATATAACTTTAGAGAACTACTGTAGGATTTGCTACTTTAAGGAACTTACAGTTAAAATCTCTAACCTATAAACAGTGTCTTTCTATACAAATAATAATTTCTGATATAATATTTTCAAATTTATAAGTCAGTACAATTATACATATCTTTGTATTATAATTTCAATCATAAACATGCTGGTCTGATGATTGATCCTCACACAAGCAGCAGCAAATCAAAGTGCACGTTAAGCATTTTTCATACAGCCCATCATCTGAAGAGAAACTTTTTGTAACAGACTTAGAGGAATCTTTCATCTATATGGATTCAAATAAGGATCTGTATAAGGAAACAAAGTGATTTTAAAAGTGATATGGATGCCTTAGCAATGTACACAGAAGTAAAATAAAATGTTCTTCACCCACTGTCACAGGCAAAACAATCATGACTTCCTGCATCCTACAAAAGAATGATCCCTCTCTTCTGTGGTCTCTGTGTGCCCTGTTTTTGCTGTGGTGGCATTCAACTTGTCCCTGTTTCTCCAATGAGGCAAGGACTACTGCAGGAGGTTGGGGTTCTGTATGCATTGATTATTTCTGCTTCCTTATCATACTTCTTGCTGTGCTTCGTCCACTGTTTCAAGATTCTTAGTGTTCTTGCCCTTTTCTTACACAAGCTTCAGGGGTGTCTGTCCTGCACATCTTAGCACTTTATAAGATTTGTAAAATCCTCTCCCATAGAAGTTGTCCATAGAAGTTCCTTCTGATACAGGAAGAAGAGGAAGCTGCTCCCATCAGAAGACGAGTAGAATAAGGATTAGTTGATATAAAAGCAATTTAAAGAAACGTTGCCCTATAACATATACTGCATATTTTTTGATTCACACCACTGCTTAATCTGATCAAACTTGTGTAGTGTGGATCAGAGTAAGGCAGGATATATATTGGAGTTCTCAAAGCAGATTTCACTAAGCCTAATATAAATGTGTCCTGAAAGAAAATATAGCTTGTGTTCATAGCTATATCAGGTGAATGGTAGACTGGCTAATTTCCTCTAAAAGCTAGTCCAACATAACTGATGAACTAACTGAATCAGTCACAGTTACAGATCATGCATGGATTGACTTTAAAAGAAAATACTAGATAATGCAAAAGTTACCTCTCTACATAATTATGAAGAGCCTATTGGATCATTGGGTAATGAATGTCTAATAAAATCTGAACAAATAAGTTTTATTTTTAAATGTAAACTGAAGTACTCAGAATTATTTGGAAATGAAAAAAAAGGGAGATGACTCATAAAAAATACAGCAAGCCTTTTAATCATTTGTACATGCACATTAATAGAAAAATGATGCACATGCTGGTATGCTTGACACCAGAACTATGATGCAGTATGTTATTTCTAAAATTCCTTTTTCTGAATGTTATGTCAGGCAAAACTTAAATAAAACTCTAATACTTTGCTGACTGTTCATAAATTATTCACAAACTATATGAAAATGAAAATCTCCATGGTGTACTCTGTGAAGTCTCATAATTCTGCTTGAAAAAACAGGAAAGAGATTTTCTACACATTTTTGAGCATAACGCAGAATAATTCATTCCCTAAGGTCATAAAAATCTTTTGTATGTGCCAATAAAATAAAGTGTTGCATACCAAGAGCAAGCAGACTTCAAGGAATCAACAGAGACCAGTGCTACGCCAAGGTAGATTCACGGTGCAATGGCAGTTTGGGGTGGAGTGCAAAGAGAGAGAAGAATAATTTATATGTTAATTCTGGTAAGGTTGCACATTGGTTTATTAAACAGCATAAGGTATTATTATTTGGATACAGATACTTTAGAGAAGTTCCTTTCCCTCTCCTTATAAAGCTGTCAGTAAATAAGGACCAGTCGGACTGACAGCGGGGAAAGAGTATCACATGTTCTTAAAGAACGAGCTCTATAAAAATTGTTCATTGTTGGTTTTATGCATATTTTTTTCCAGTGAACTGCTCCAGCTATGTTTAAATTACAAACTGTTCATAAACAGCACAACAGTGAGTGACAGCACCACCTCTCTAGCTGTAACATATAAGCTCTTATGTCATTTGATCTGCTGCTGTGACTAACATGCTCTTTAAATAGACTAAAGAAATAAAATTTCAAGAGCTTCGCCATTTTTCTTGGAAGTTCAATGTTATTTAGAATAAGAAAGGTGAAATTCGGACATTGCCGGCTGATATTATTGTCTTTGGGCTCCACTGAAAAAGAAATAATTTCTCCCTACGTTGTGGAACAAAAGGAAAGAACAAGACAAGGTTTTTTTCTAAGCAGCTTTAGTGTGCCATACTGTTAAAGATAGCCCTTTGGGCACTACACAAAACTGCTTTACAGTCTGCTTTACTGACCATAGTGTAGTTTCATTCCTACTTACATAGTGATAAAAAATACACCTTGTTTGAACATTGTGTAACACACTAGAAGGTCAGAGCATCTATTTTATTTGTATTACAATACTTCAGCATTAACAATTGGCCAGCTCAGACCAACAATAATACAAAAGGTCAAATACGCAAACAAAATTGGTTTCAGGCTGCTCCAAAGGGTAAATTTATCCTCCCCACCGTGTGNTGATGAGACAACTCTAAATAAAGGATACCGAAACCCGCTGAGAGGAAATCTGTCACATATAAACAACCGCATGTTTATACATCTAGATTACTTTGTCTTCTATTTTGTTTTCTTAATTTTTTTTAAGCAGTTCCAGCAGATATGTTGACAATATACCCACTCAATCTATTTCAGACTTACCAGTGTTTCTAGGTGGAGTATCATAGTGGTTAACCTGTCCTTGTTGAATTTTTCCATAAAGAGCACAGATAATACCTATCCCTTCCTCTTTAGATACTCTTCATGAAGACCATTATCTGTCCTACCCTCATTATTAGACAGAGACTTCTAGACTGAAAAATCTTATTTCTTTAAGTTTTTTTCTTATGGGTTATGCATTATAGAACTCTAATTGCTGTAGTCCTATGTGGATTGCAGTCCTTATTGTTGAATTACACTAATTCTTCTCATAACTCAAATTTCTATCCAGTTTTAGTTCTGTCCTGTGTCAAAGCAGAGCTCTTCTTAGTGTTAGCAGAAATGGATGTTTACATGTTTTGTTATATTACCCTAACTGCACCTCTAGCTGATAACATTGCCAAAGAGAGGAAGAGACCGTTTCCCTATTTCAATGTTCTTGCAGTAAAATATTATTGTTTGACTTCAGATTATACCAGAGGCTATGAGATACTTAGGAATATTAGTAAGGCTTTAGAAAACATGGAAAAAATTATATAGAATAACTTACACCCTATGTCTACTATTTAACATGCTAAAAAATGCATTAATTATTACAAAACCAGATATATTCTGTGAAGAGGCACCTAATTGTATGGCAAATATAGGACTCTAATGTCTTCTCCTTTTGTCACCTTCCTTGATTCCCACCATTGCCTGTTAAAAAAATTCCTTTTTTTTGTTTTTTTTTCAATCTATCTCAACAGATACGTCAGGTTCACTATTTAAAAACCAAAGCAAAACTTATAGAAACAAAAACAAAAAGGTATTTGATTCCTGACTAGAGATTTCTCTTGCTGAGATTTACCTCTTTCCTCAAACAAGCTGTTCTAGAAGACAATTTCCTGGTATAAAAGGCTTCATCTGGGACCTGCTGCTTTGTTATGAAATATACTACAATTCTTTCCAAAAACCCACACCCTTTCAAAAATATTCTTAGCATGAAGGAGAGCATGTCTTTTCTCTTACAGTTGTGATAAGGGCTGCAAACTGGTATTCATGCTTTGGATGCAATTTTCCTGAGGTAGGTTGACCAAAATTTACTCACAGCTGCAGTTATATTTACTAAAGCTGCTCAAATGTATCACTAAAATGCACCTAAAAATGGTAAATGTCTCCCACGTGCAGGCACTTCTCAACTAGTGGCAGAAGCCATCAGCAGGAGATGTGTTCTGGGTTACACAAAAATTCAGGTATCTGCCTTTTCTCTTTTATCCAAATATTCCTTTATGGCTTTTTGGTGTTTTGTCCAAAACCTGAACCTGAGCTTATGTAATTCTGAGTTTAGTAGTTCCCCTCACCACCTGGGGCTTTCATGACTACCTCAATGGATCCAGACTGTGAACACCACTTAGACAGGACTACAAACACCACTTCGATAAAAAAAACATCATACTTGTGACAATCAAGTTTCATTGCTAGATCCAAGGGGTGTCGTGCATTTCCTTCCAGTCCCCTGTGAGGGTTTGCAGCCCTACTCCACCTGCCTGTACCAGCACCACAACTTCACTCCAGCACCACACAAGCATCTGCTGGTATTGAATTCCAGATACTCGCTGCCAGTACTGATTCTCCAACTGTTCCTGCCAGGTTTTCAGGGCATGGGGGAGGTGAACCATGTGAGAGGGTGTCCATCTTGTCTCTGTCTTGTGGCCCTATATATTTTTTTCCATGTTGAGGAGGCCAGCTGCCATCTTGATTTGGTCCAGTGGGCAGGGCTTGAGAAGTTTCTCCTCATCAGTTGGTCTGACCTAGTTTTTTCAGTATTGTCAGCACTCTTCTTGGTAAAGAGTTGGGTTTTTTTTTTTTTTCACTTACATCTAGGCATATTTGGTGTCTCTCTCTCCGTATTGGAGAAACCAGGGATATTGAATATGAGGTAGTAGACTTCTGTCCATGGTCTCTGCCCCTCAAAATTGTATCAAACTGAGAAAAGGTGTGAGCAGGTTCAGAGACACTGGGGGCTGTCAGCCACAGCACTGACTAGCCAGGGAGGAGGAAATAAAATCTGGAAGAAAAACTGAAGTAGCAGTTTGAGAACTAAAAGAACTAGGACAATTGCACACACACCCCCACACACCCCCTCCCTTTCACCCACCACCACCCCCCCTCCTAATTCTGCTGAGGATTTTTAATAATTTTTTTTAAAATTTCTTTATTTTCTAAAGATGATGGTATACCAAACTTCTCTGATCAAGGTATATCTTCAATATAACACCTTGCACCTTTACTTTTTTCAGTATTTTTACTCTTTTACATGAACCTTTTATAGTCTTGGTAATAGAGCACCCACGAAATGTAAAGAACTTCTACCTACCCACTGTTGTACTCCATAGCTTTGATATTACCTATGCCCAGAAAAGTTTGAAATTGAAGAGGTGGGAGAAAGAAAGAGAAAGTAAGGAAAAACCTTTTCTTACTAGTTCTCTCTTCTAATTTGTTTTATGTATTATAAAGGTTTGCAACACATACTTCAAAGCTGACTGCATGGAAGACTCTCAAAAAATATGGCTTTACAGACACATAAAGTAAAACTAACATCTTTCTATGATTAATCAACTACCTTCAAATTCTTATCTTCAGACAGATTGTTGTACAGCAGTTACTAAAAATAGCATGGTAGAAAAAAAATGAGTCTGCCAAATTCCATTGATTTTATTAGCAAATATTTTGAGAATTCTAAGAAAAGCAATTCATGCAAGCAGTTTCAGGAAGATGATGCCATCTTGTAATGCCAATAGCTATATTTATGCTTTCATTAATAATCAAAAGAACAATAGCTATAATTCTGAATCATTGCAGTTTGATTGTGTGGAAATCAATACTGCCATCACCATCTTTACTGGAACAAATGATATAAGATCAGTTTTCCATTAATCATAAAGGCTAGTTATTGTCATTCTTTAACAGTTTAGCTATTTAGTTTGTTGGCAGAAAGATGAGTTAGCTATGAACATCTTTAATTACTTTTTCTGTCACTTGACAAAAGTGATTAATATCAAGGGAAATTAGACTTTGAAAAGCAATAGAAAAGAAGTTAGCTATGTCAGAGGTCTCCGATACAACAAGAATAAGTGAAAGTACTTATCAGTTAGTTTCTAACTGAGTCTGATAGTAATAGAAGATACAAAAACATTTATTAAAGATATGTTCATCCTTGAAGTACACCTCATGTTTGAGGGTTTTTCCATCTATTTTTGAGGCTTTAACTTTACCCCATTTACCCCTATTGGGCATAGGAATTTCATTTCACTGAAATCATTATTATTTTTTAATTCATTATGGTTCTGAAGTGAGCAGAACACCATCATGAAGGAACAACAGGTTCAAAATCATTAGCTAGACCCAAAATTATCCAACTTATTACTCAGATTTCATGAAGTATATATTCATGAAAGTAAAATCTCCAGTATTTCTTTGCAACAGATTGATGACTATCAAAGTATTGCAGACTCTGCTTAGCAAAGTTTGTCTTCCCTGTTCATAATTAAAGAAGTGATTTGTCTGTCATTAATGAAGTAACTTTTCCAGGATCCTAAAACATATGCAGCTGATCTTTGAATAAAGTCATGACAAATCTTTTAAGGAAGAAAATATTACAGAAGGCTGAAATGTGTACATGGTCAGTTAACTGGGCTGCACTGGTCTTCATCAAAATCTGTTTTGAACCAGAATTAAATTAGCCTTGGGATTGGTTGATGTATTTGGGGTTTGGTGGGTTCTTTAGTTTGTTTGCTTTGTTAAATTTTAGTTTTGTTTACTGTGGCCAGGATGGAATTTATGAATTTCTACAAGTTCACACCACTACTTTCTGTGGAAAACTGATTTACAAAGCACAGATTCTAGATACAGAGATGGTAGATCACAATAATGCTTTGCATGCCTTAATGATGTAGCAGAATGTAGCATACTGGAATTGCACTTAGAAACTAGAACTCTCACATTTACACCACATATATGTGGAATATATATACGCAACACATACAATTTTTATATTTATCATCATTGTTTTCAGCACTAATATTTTTCCTCTGGAAACAAGACAAGTTATATAAATCAGATCCTATTGTCCTGGTTTGGACACTAGGGGTCGTTAAAAGTGAGAGATTGAATAGATTCAAACAACAACTAACAGATTTTATTTTACAAACAAAAAACCCGACAACAACGACAAAAGGGCGACAGACTGTGCTCCTCTGGGCTGGCTGCTGGGCTGATGGAGCAATGGAGGAAGGAGTCTGACCTGTGGAATGGTGCAGGATCCTGCTCCGAGGTTCCTGGAAAACAGGAAAATAAAAAGAAATGCTGGGGGAGCCCAAAAGGGGAGAGAATACCACAGCTGGTGAGCAGTGTTGTCCTCAGCCCTGCCCTGCCTCCACTGTCGATTAAGCTGCACTGCTACCCAAGCTGCAGGAAGAAGTCCAAGAGAGCAGAGAAGATGCTGAGGTGCAGCTCCAATGACAGCCAAGCCCGAAGAGAGAAGAAATTTCCAGGCTTGTGGGTTTTATAGGGTGTCTATTCCTGCATGATCTCAGGGCCTCTTTCCAGCGCAGATTGCCTCTGTGTTGACTAACGGCACTGGGCACCTCCTCCTCCCTGAGACTTCACCACAAGGCAAAATGGCGGCATTTCCCGCTAAAATGCCTTGTGGTAAGGGCCTACAAAGGGGAAAGGGGCTGTTCCCACCACCTGTCAGCACCACAGGCACCCTGAAGGCTCCAGGGCCACCCCCAGCATTGACAATGGGCTGCCCTTGCCCCGTGTGCCAGCGCAGTCACCTGAAGTGGTGGCCCCACCCACCGCGAGGGCTGCCGGNTGTAGCAGAATGTAGCATACTGGAATTGCACTTAGAAACTAGAACTCTCACATTTACACCACATATATGTGGAATATATATACGCAACACATACAATTTTTATATTTATCATCATTGTTTTCAGCACTAATATTTTTCCTCTGGAAACAAGACAAGTTATATAAATCAGATCCTATTGTCCTGGTTTGGACACTAGGGGTCGTTAAAAGTGAGAGATTGAATAGATTCAAACAACAACTAACAGATTTTATTTTACAAACAAAAAACCCGACAACAACGACAAAAGGGCGACAGACTGTGCTCCTCTGGGCTGGCTGCTGGGCTGATGGAGCAATGGAGGAAGGAGTCTGACCTGTGGAATGGTGCAGGATCCTGCTCCGAGGTTCCTGGAAAACAGGAAAATAAAAAGAAATGCTGGGGGAGCCCAAAAGGGGAGAGAATACCACAGCTGGTGAGCAGTGTTGTCCTCAGCCCTGCCCTGCCTCCACTGTCGATTAAGCTGCACTGCTACCCAAGCTGCAGGAAGAAGTCCAAGAGAGCAGAGAAGATGCTGAGGTGCAGCTCCAATGACAGCCAAGCCCGAAGAGAGAAGAAATTTCCAGGCTTGTGGGTTTTATAGGGTGTCTATTCCTGCATGATCTCAGGGCCTCTTTCCAGCGCAGATTGCCTCTGTGTTGACTAACGGCACTGGGCACCTCCTCCTCCCTGAGACTTCACCACAAGGCAAAATGGCGGCATTTCCCGCTAAAATGCCTTGTGGTAAGGGCCTACAAAGGGGAAAGGGGCTGTTCCCACCACCTGTCAGCACCACAGGCACCCTGAAGGCTCCAGGGCCACCCCCAGCATTGACAATGGGCTGCCCTTGCCCCGTGTGCCAGCGCAGTCACCTGAAGTGGTGGCCCCACCCACCGCGAGGGCTGCCGGCATTCTCCACCCGGCACCATGTTCCCGTGTAGAGAGGAGCCCACCGCACATGCGCGCCGCGCTAGGGAGAGCTGGTCACACCTGCTGCCACTCAGCCCAGCACCAGCAGCTGTGGGCAGGCACCTCCCGTTGCTTCGGGGCCAGAACTGCTGCCGCCCTGAGGGCTCGGCCACAGCTCCCACTGCCACCGGCTGGGACAGGGTGTGCTCCACACCCACAGCAAGTGCTGCCGCCGCCCCACTGGTGCCTGGGGGATGTGGGAGCTGTGGTTGTCACACACACCCTGGCGGGGGAAGACGCGCTCCCGTTGTGGGGGGGGGTGTGATCCAGAGACCAGGACTGTGTTGGTTCAGGGAACCAGCCCATGTTTGCAAGGTTTCCCGGAGCCTGTCCACTTTGCTTTCTTATAAAACACAGAACAGATGTTTGAAAACACCTTCCTCTCCTCCCCACTCCCGCACTCACCTCCACAAAAAACCAAACACACCCTCCCCAGAAGAAACCCCCCTAGGAAATATAATTCCATGGAAAAAATACATTTTAAAGAAACAGGGAACTATTCCACCCCATAACACCTATTAAAAAAAAAAGTACAATAGTACTACACTTGTTTCATAACAGAAACTCATATGTACGTGCAATGTAGAGTAGGAATTCATCTAACATCAGAGTTTTGCTTCCTTGTGGAATTTCTCAAAGGAACTCAGCAAGAGAAGTTGAAGACACACAGTTAGTACTGTTCCTGACTTTGCTTTTAACTGCCTGCAAGCAGTACAATCTAGGTTAGCTTGGGCTAAAATACAGGAAATATGACCCCACAAGCCTGAGTTTCTTGTTGACAGTTGACAAATGAACTTTGTCTTTGAGGTTAGTTTTATTTTGATCATTAAATTCTTAGTTCACACACCTTTAAAATCTAATCTTAACAATACAATCTTTCTAATTTTATTTCATATAAAAATAGCAAGCATTTTTTTCATTAGAGATCATTTTAATATGCACATGCCATCATATTTACTTATGTATTTAATGTGGTACATCTCCCCCTCTTATCCAATTCTATAAAATTGATAACTAGGCTGAAGACACAATTTCTCACTGAGGTATTTACTGGGAGTAGGTGACTTGTCATAATAATGTAAATATCTTACTGATGAAAGTACAATCGGTAGTAGATAGAGATACTTATAAATGCATTTTTTAAAATGTGTTTTCCTGAAATTACTGGCACTTGGCTCTATAAGTAGCCTTATAATGCAAATCTTCTATTGCTATGATATTTGTATTTCTAAGACAAAGCAACTGCTTATTCCACTCCACAGCAATTTAATAAAAAAGGGTTAAAACTGACTAAAATAAGACAATAACAAGGCAATAAGGCAATAACAAACTGGCTAAATACAAAAAAACCCAATTCACTCAGAGGCAAAATGCCAAACAGTGTGATTTGGGTGAGTGTTCTAGGCAACACAGAGGACCTGACTAAAAGAGGAATAAAAATTTGGAGAGGGAAAAATAAATCCATTTAATGCTCCTACAAGATGAACCTATTGAATAATTTTGACTTGGTCTTACTTTAGAACTCTTAAATCTTCATGTTGTCTTCTCTTTGAGAGGATGTTGGTAAGACCTCGAGCATTGAAACAGTGATGGTAAACAAGAATTTTTAGTTCACAATCAGTTTCTTCTGCACCATTTGTAGCACACACTTCTAGCCAAGTTTCCTTTCAAATACAGGATTTACGTTCAGTATCTTCAGTAGTAACAGAGGAGTTCTATGCAAATAAGGCAGCAATTAACATGCCTTGTGGTTGCTGATTCAAAATAAAATAAAGCAAATTAAGGAAACTCTTAGATATGCACCTGCCATCCTTTCCCCTTCCTATCACATATTCAGTGATAAAGAAGAATATTATCTCAAACTAGACAAGGAAAAGATCCTGCCAGAAATGTGGTAACAGTTGAGTGCTGTCTGGGAGACAGACTGAGTAAATTGGCCTTCCATGACATTATGCTCATATATAATGGTAAATTAATTCTGGCACTGCTCTTGGCTGCCTACATTCACCCTCAAAAATGTAAAATTCATTTAATTGGATGAATTTCAAGTTGGAAATTTCTGCCAATAACCAAATTGGATCTTCCCCAAATTAGAAAGATACAGACCATTTCTGCAGAGAAATGTTGAAAGATTTGACAGCCAGTTGCTGACCTATGCTAGAATGAGCATAGATTTCAGATTGAAATGCAGAGCTGCTCAACAGCTCAATTATAAAGATCTCTGTATATCCCTATTTTAGTATATGTGCCCAATTAAAGGAGTATTTTCCTTATGATTTATATTAGCATGATTAACATCCTAAAAAGATTTCTGTCCCAGAAGAATGTTAAATTTAATCATGACAATAGTTTTCTGTTAAGAGTTACCTACATTGTAGCTTTTTGGTTTATGTCAGTCATATTTCAGAATAATCTGACCAGTAGGAAAATGTGACACTCTGGCGTGATGGATAGCTTCTATGCATTGGGTTTTATACTATTTTCCATTGGACTGCATCAAGCCAACTTTTTATTCAATGAATAATGAATTAGAGGTTTTTTTAATCATATGCTGATCAAATTAATGACACTTTCTCTTTTCAGATTCCTGTTTTATAGGTCAGATTTTGTTTGTCCATTCCCAATGTTGAGTGGCAGGGGAGATAAAATAAGATAAAATTTCATCAGTCAGGCCAACTTAGTAAATATGCTGCTTCAAACACCTCATCTGATAGACTCAGTCTGCTATTTCCTATATGTAGAAAGACAATGCATTAGTTATAGTAATTTCCATACCATGATCATTCTTACATAAAAAAACAGAATAAAAAAGCAGTAGAGAAATAACATGTTCATCAAGTGCTCTATTGTCATGAAATTAGAGAGTTCTTTTATATATTTTTTCCTTGGTAAGAAGAGATCAAACTTCTGTAGATTAGGTCAAACCATAGTAGCTACTCATGGTGCATATAGTTGGCATATTAGTAAAGGTAAGAAGAGATTGCTTTTATGATTCAAGGTTACATCACACAACACTTGTTTACCATGCAATGTTACCAACAATGATCAACTACTTCACTGCTTCATTTTAATTACAGACAAGAAAAGCTTTAAAGGACAGTATCTGTCCTTAAGCATTTTCACAACTATATATATACACACACAGTTACTGAACAGTACTGAATATTGACTTATACACCAAAAAAACCCTCTAGAGGGTATTTAGCTGTATTCAACACAGTACTAGAACATGTGCAATCTTTTTGAAATCAACAATATCGAATAGGGAATAATCCTGAACAAGTGGGCCTGCTCTGTACATTTCATAGGTAGCACAAAATTAAGATCATCTCAAGCTATGTATTGTACATCAATGGCAACAGATTTTATTTCCTATTTGCACAGATTTTTGTTGCGGTTGTTTATCTCCCACTGGAGATCTTCCTGCCATTTATTATGACTCTAAATCCCTAGTGGGACTCTCAATTTTTGTAGCTATTTCCTGTGAAATGAGAGTGTGCAGTACAGCCAGACCAGCATTCCCTATTTTTTGTTCCCTATAAGCACCAATATTTACAAAACAGTCTTTCTAATTACAGAAATATCTATTGTACTGACTTCTCATCTTCAGAATAATTTTAGAGTTCAGGCCATGTAGGCTGGAAAATTCAGGTCATTTTACGTTCTTATTCATAAGGACAGATCTGCGCATTTCTGTAAAGATTTTTCTGTCTTTTCTTGCTTAGTCAATGTTTGCCTTCAAAAGTTTAGATATCCATTATCACATACAAAAAGCTCTGGTGTGTATTAGCTATGTATATATACGTATACTATATATATACACATACACTATGTATATCTATAAAATATACAAGGATATTTTAAAACTGTGCGGATATAACTAAAGTTTAGGAAGTGTTAAGGCATTTGAGACAAGCTGTAAATGTAGGAAAGCCCATATTTTCCAGTACAGTGTCACAAAGGCAGAAAACAACTTCTTTTGCAAAATAGAACCACCTCTTCTCATCAAGAAGTTAAAAGTAGCTAGTTAATGAAAAAAATGAACTGACAGCATAATTTCTCATTCAAATGGCAATCATTAACTTCACAGACCTTCTGTTCTGTAAAACTGGCAAAATTGTATCTGGACTTGGCTGATCTAGCACATGACATACAATGGTACTAAGAAAATCTACAAGTTTTCACACTGAGAACAATGCAAACATTTAGCTTTGTAAAATAACGAATAATTTGTAAAATAAAAGTCAGAATTGCCTTTGTGCAATTCATACTTACTACAGAGGTGAACCAAAACTGCTCAGGATGCGAACACACTGTGGTCAGTGGAAAGAAATGCAAGATGTTCTCTGTTTTCACTTGTTTAACAAAATAGAGATCATCAAACAGTTTTCATTAACCAGCAAAATAAGAGGAAGTATATAGGCTAGGGGATGGTTGAAAAAAATATTTCCAGGAAACTAATTTCTTTTGTAATCACAATCATTTCTGTCAGAACAGAGCTAATATTATATATAAGGTGATTTAGCAGCAAATGACAAGCCATATTGACTTCATGTAAGGAGTTATTTTTCAGAAGCATATTACTTGAATACATATAGATATAAGGAAAACATACCTGAATAACTGCAGGGCCACCTTAAACCAGTTTTGACTTTCCATTGTATAGCAAGGAGATGCTGCAGTGTCAGAAAAGAGTTAGTTCTCTATCAGAGAACTGATGCTTGGATAGGAATGAAAATGAAGGAGACTAGAAACTGTTAATGAACTTCAGGTATTTTCTTCTATAAGTCTCTACAGTCACAGTGCAGCACTCATGATTTCTGCTTTGAGAATTTCACCAAAAGATTATAGTTAATATTCCTTTGTTCATGAGTGCTACATTTTCCCTACTGTTCAGTTGGTATTTTCCCTTCAGTACAATTCTGCAGAAGAGTGTGAAATTTCTAGTTATGCCTTCTGTTCCTGTCTCTCTCTTTACTGTTGCAGAATAAAGAGGTTTGGCAAAAGAACTTAATAAATATTGCTTACTTTTCCCACCCCCACCCCCACCCCCCTTTTCATAAATTAGATTACAGGATTGCAGTTTTGCCTGAATAAAATAACTGGAGCCAAGAATTTTTTATCATTACATGTTTTTAAGTACCATATTCACTCTCATAGATTATAGCCTTTGGAATAAAGTTACTCAACTACTTCATTTGACAATTTTTTTTGAAACTGGACAACTTAGTAACATTTAGTAACCAAGCAGAAGTATTTATTATTTATTTTTAGCTTCAGTGATCCTACCAAATGCCACATGCTCCCTTCCTTTCTATGAGCTGTGCTAGACAGACAGAAATATAAAATCACTAAAGGAAAGAATGCAATATCACACTTGGTTCAAATAAAATTTATCTTCTGAGAACAGTCAACTGTAAAAGTACCCCTTCTCTAATGAGTGCCAAGACCATACAAGAATATGTATGTAGCAGAGGCAAAAACTCTGTGTTTTTATATGGTTACTACAAAAATAGAATTCAAAAATTTATCTATAAATTATTATTTATTATTTTTAGAAATTATTATTATTTTATATTTATAAATAAAATTGGTTTTAGTTCCTTCTGTGAAGTCAACAAAATGGACAGACATGGAAATGGACAGGACAGTCAAATTTGGAACCTGGTCCTCTTGGCATACAATATTCACTTGTTTCAAAGGCCAAAGACCTCTGCTTATTTATTTCTTGTTTGCACTGGCAACCAATCTGACCACTAGTTTATCAGGCAGTACTACTCATCCACGGTTTGACAGTTAAAGAGCTGAGGAAAAGTTGGAGAAAGGTTAAGGGGCTGTGCAGTGGCAGAGTACAGCTGACTCTCCACAAGCAGATTAATGAGTATACAGAGATAAGTATGGACAGCCTCTATTAAGGTTCTACTTTGAGTTGAAAGCGGAAACAAGGAAATTTCAGAGAGCATTTTACTTACATCCTTACCCAGAAATTTATACAAAAATTTCGGACTATTTTCCTCCTGGATGTGAGAGAGACTGAAATGGTTAATGGCTTAAACATTGTTTATATCGCCGAAGGACTTCTGTCCAGTGTAGAAAACTGCAAAGAAGCAAGTGCTCACTGAAGCCCACCCCTTCCTGAATATGCCTACTAATTTGGACTGTGACAGGAACTTGAGATAAGATACTATCTTATCTTAAGATACTATCTGATACTATTGTCCTGTTACCCCAGGAGAAGAATGTATCCACAAGCGTGAAAGACTGGAATGCTAATGGCTCAAACAATCAAGGTGCAAGCTCACAATATACAAAATAACTGCCCAGGTGCTGAGGGCATGCACATGTGTGTCCCGGTTTGAGACAATATTAGGTGTTATCCACGGACGAGAGACGTATATAAAAGGCAACAATTTATTGAATGTATAGGGGAATGTGAGTATGGATGAATGGAATTACCCTGTTATTGCTGGCAGGAGGTGCTGTGTGTCTTGCTGGAGACATGGAGGATGCAGTTTGTTTGTTACAGCAGAGGGCGCTGTGTGCCAGCCGAGAGGGGTTCGGAAGAGGACATATCATGTGCGGAGCCAAGAAGGGAAAAAATGGAGGTCACTGAGCTCCCAGACAAAAGCCCCCCTCCGCAGTGGGAATGAGCCAGCAGTGCCTCACTCAGAGGCTGAGGGGGAGGAGGGGGGCCCCCAGAAAATGCAGAAGAGGCTTAGAAGTGGCAGCACACAAACCAGGAGCTCCGGTGGAGAAGCTACAGTGTCTCAGAGGCTGCAGTGTCTGTGAAGAGGTTCTTCTAAGGGGTGTTCTCAGCTAGAAAACAGTGCCGACCCTAGGAATATGTGGGGAGAGGTAGGGGACAGCAGGATCCGTGCTGGTCTTCTGAGCAGGCAGTGCTGAGNTTCCCAGGTATCCCCCAGTCCCCAGAGGCTGATGGGAAACCGAGGAAAAGGGCATACCCTTTCTGAGCTCGGCTGACCGCTCCCTTTAACCAAAACTGGGGAGGGGAAAGGACTAATTTTTCTTTTTGTCTTCCTCTTTGGTCCCCCCAAACCACTAAAATGTGCCACCTCAGGCTGCAAGCTGGGTATTGAACAAGATAAGGAAAGAGACAATTCCCACAGGGAAGTATTTCTCTGTCCTTATACAAACAACTCAGCTGTGATAACTTGCCCCCTTGGGAGAAGGACGTTCACATGAAGCCTCAAGGTATTAATCTCTCCTGATGGGGCATAATAGGCCATAATGGACTCAACTGATGGTAAGAGACAGCTGCAACATCTTAGAAGGTGTCAAGATTCATTAAATGTTCTGTGATACAGTATTACATTATCCATTGTAAAACCGGAGTAGCGAGGTGTTCCCACCTATCCTAAGTTAAAAAAAAAAAACATGGACTTCCTTAACCACCTTGGGCTTCCCTCGACAGGTCCAGGCTGCAACCAATCAATTCAACAAGACTGGAACTCTCATCACTGAAAAGACTACAAGAGGATCTATGGGATGCTGCCATGGTGATATTTTTTCTACTTTTTACTTTTCAATGAAATGGAGAACCTGAAGGCAAATGAAATAAAGACAAACAAGATATCTGTAGGTAGCTATTTTTTGTACTTTACTTACAAAATAGTAAAACTAAGTAGTAATTAACATTTAAAACAAGTAGAATCACATTATTCTTCTCTTGTCTTTGAAGTCATAACAGACAGAAATAACCATATAAAAGCATCCCAGCTCTTGTAAGCAAAGAGTAGCAGAGTGCTCCATTTAAAACAATTGGGTGAGGTATTTTTTTGTTTGTTCTTTTGTTTGTTTGGTTGGTTGGTTGGTTTTTTTATCTCTACAGTATAGCTATGTTTTTATGGCTCTCTAATTCTTAAGATTCTTATTCTAATTCTTAAGACAGGTGCAAGTGACTCAATAAAAAATTCACTTAAATTTGATACAAAGAGCATGAACATGTATTTTAACCTCCTGCAAAAAGATCTAATGAAAATGTGATTACTAAAAAAAAATATTTCAAAATCTAGCAGGAAAGTTTAAGATACATGAAATTATTATTCAATGTAAGATGAAAATTTAGACTGTGGTGTACCTGGTCTGAATGTCAGATGCCCACCAAAGCCATTCTGTCACTCCTCTCTTCAGCTGAACTGGTGAGAGAAAAATATAACAAAAGGCTTGTGGATCAAGATAAGGGCAGGGAGAGGTCACTCAGCAGTAACCATCAGTGGCAAAATAGAATTAACTTGGGAAAAAAAAATCCTGAATTTATTACCAATGAAAATCAGAGTAGNTGCTGCCATGGTGATATTTTTTCTACTTTTTACTTTTCAATGAAATGGAGAACCTGAAGGCAAATGAAATAAAGACAAACAAGATATCTGTAGGTAGCTATTTTTGTACTTTACTTACAAAATAGTAAAACTAAGTAGTAATTAACATTTAAAACAAGTAGAATCACATTATTCTTCTCTTGTCTTTGAAGTCATAACAGACAGAAATAACCATATAAAAGCATCCCAGCTCTTGTAAGCAAAGAGTAGCAGAGTGCTCCATTTAAAACAATTGGGTGAGGTATTTTTTTGTTTGTTCTTTTGTTTGTTTGGTTGGTTGGTTGGTTTTTTTATCTCTACAGTATAGCTATGTTTTTATGGCTCTCTAATTCTTAAGATTCTTATTCTAATTCTTAAGACAGGTGCAAGTGACTCAATAAAAAATTCACTTAAATTTGATACAAAGAGCATGAACATGTATTTTAACCTCCTGCAAAAAGATCTAATGAAAATGTGATTACTAAAAAAAAATATTTCAAAATCTAGCAGGAAAGTTTAAGATACATGAAATTATTATTCAATGTAAGATGAAAATTTAGACTGTGGTGTACCTGGTCTGAATGTCAGATGCCCACCAAAGCCATTCTGTCACTCCTCTCTTCAGCTGAACTGGTGAGAGAAAAATATAACAAAAGGCTTGTGGATCAAGATAAGGGCAGGGAGAGGTCACTCAGCAGTAACCATCAGTGGCAAAATAGAATTAACTTGGGAAAAAAAAATCCTGAATTTATTACCAATGAATATCAGAGTAGGATAATAAGAAATAAAACCAAATTTTAAACACCTTCCCCTCATTCCTTCCTTCTTCACATGCTAAACTTTACTACCAAATTCCCTACCTACCCCTAACCAGAGGTTCAGGGAGATGTGGAGAGGGGGCTATGGACAGTTCTTCACATATTGTCTCTGATGTTTCTTCTTCCTCCGTGAGAGGACTCCTCATACACTTTCCCTGCTCCTGCATAGGATGCAGTCCTTCAAGAACATGCTGTTCCAGTGTGGATTCCCCACAGGGAAAAAAATCTTGTCAGCAAACCTGCTCCAGCATGGGCTTCTCCTCTCAGTGTGGCCACAGGTCCTACCAGGATCATGCTCCAGCACGGTCTTCTCATGGGATCACAGCCTTCTTCAGGCACCCACTTACTCTGGCATGCAGTCCTCCATTGACTGACTGCAGGTGGATATCTGCTTTACTGTGGAGCTCCATGGTCTGCGGGGAGACATCCTGCTTCACTGTGATCTTCACTACAGGCTGAAGGGGAACCTCAGCTCAGATACCTGGAGCACCTCCTCCCTCTCCTTCTCCACTGGCCTTGGTGTCTGCAGGGCTACTGCTCTCGTGTGTTCTCACTCCTCTCTTCTCTGGCTGCCATTGCACAAGTTTTCTTTTCCCTCTTAAGTATNTATACGAACAACTCAGCTGTGATAACTTGCCCCCTTGGGAGAAGGACGTTCACATGAAGCCTCAAGGTATTAATCTCTCCTGATGGGGCATAATAGGCCATAATGGACTCAACTGATGGTAAGAGACAGCTGCAACATCTTAGAAGGTGTCAAGATTCATTAAATGTTCTGTGATACAGTATTACATTATCCATTGTAAAACCGGAGTAGCGAGGTGTTCCCACCTATCCTAAGTTAAAAAAAAAAAAACATGGACTTCCTTAACCACCTTGGGCTTCCCTCGACAGGTCCAGGCTGCAACCAATCAATTCAACAAGACTGGAACTCTCATCACTGAAAAGACTACAAGAGGATCTATGGGATGCTGCCATGGTGATATTTTTTCTACTTTTTACTTTTCAATGAAATGGAGAACCTGAAGGCAAATGAAATAAAGACAAACAAGATATCTGTAGGTAGCTATTTTTGTACTTTACTTACAAAATAGTAAAACTAAGTAGTAATTAACATTTAAAACAAGTAGAATCACATTATTCTTCTCTTGTCTTTGAAGTCATAACAGACAGAAATAACCATATAAAAGCATCCCAGCTCTTGTAAGCAAAGAGTAGCAGAGTGCTCCATTTAAAACAATTGGGTGAGGTATTTTTTTGTTTGTTCTTTTGTTTGTTTGGTTGGTTGGTTGGTTTTTTTATCTCTACAGTATAGCTATGTTTTTATGGCTCTCTAATTCTTAAGATTCTTATTCTAATTCTTAAGACAGGTGCAAGTGACTCAATAAAAAATTCACTTAAATTTGATACAAAGAGCATGAACATGTATTTTAACCTCCTGCAAAAAGATCTAATGAAAATGTGATTACTAAAAAAAAATATTTCAAAATCTAGCAGGAAAGTTTAAGATACATGAAATTATTATTCAATGTAAGATGAAAATTTAGACTGTGGTGTACCTGGTCTGAATGTCAGATGCCCACCAAAGCCATTCTGTCACTCCTCTCTTCAGCTGAACTGGTGAGAGAAAAATATAACAAAAGGCTTGTGGATCAAGATAAGGGCAGGGAGAGGTCACTCAGCAGTAACCATCAGTGGCAAAATAGAATTAACTTGGGAAAAAAAAATCCTGAATTTATTACCAATGAAAATCAGAGTAGGATAATAAGAAATAAAACCAAATTTTAAACACCTTCCCCTCATTCCTTCCTTCTTCACATGCTAAACTTTACTACCAAATTCCCTACCTACCCCTAACCAGAGGTTCAGGGAGATGTGGAGAGGGGGCTATGGACAGTTCTTCACATATTGTCTCTGATGTTTCTTCTTCCTCCGTGAGAGGACTCCTCATACACTTTCCCTGCTCCTGCATAGGATGCAGTCCTTCAAGAACATGCTGTTCCAGTGTGGATTCCCCACAGGGAAAAAAATCTTGTCAGCAAACCTGCTCCAGCATGGGCTTCTCCTCTCAGTGTGGCCACAGGTCCTACCAGGATCATGCTCCAGCACGGTCTTCTCATGGGATCACAGCCTTCTTCAGGCACCCACTTACTCTGGCATGCAGTCCTCCATTGACTGACTGCAGGTGGATATCTGCTTTACTGTGGAGCTCCATGGTCTGCGGGGAGACATCCTGCTTCACTGTGATCTTCACTACAGGCTGAAGGGGAACCTCAGCTCAGATACCTGGAGCACCTCCTCCCTCTCCTTCTCCACTGGCCTTGGTGTCTGCAGGGCTACTGCTCTCGTGTGTTCTCACTCCTCTCTTCTCTGGCTGCCATTGCACAAGTTTTCTTTTTCCTCTTAAGTATGTTATAGAAGAGGTGCTACCACTATTACTGATGGACTCAGCCTTGGCCAGTGGCAGATCTGTCTTGGAGCACACTGGCATTCACTCTGTCGTACATGAGGGAAATCCATGGCAGCTGCTTCTTGAAGAAGCCACTCCTGTAGTCCCTCTGCTACCAAAACCTTGCCACTCACANACAGCTGCAACATCTTAGAAGGTGTCAAGATTCATTAAATGTTCTGTGATACAGTATTACATTATCCATTGTAAAACCGGAGTAGCGAGGTGTTCCCACCTATCCTAAGTTAAAAAAAAAAAAACATGGACTTCCTTAACCACCTTGGGCTTCCCTCGACAGGTCCAGGCTGCAACCAATCAATTCAACAAGACTGGAACTCTCATCACTGAAAAGACTACAAGAGGATCTATGGGATGCTGCCATGGTGATATTTTTTCTACTTTTTACTTTTCAATGAAATGGAGAACCTGAAGGCAAATGAAATAAAGACAAACAAGATATCTGTAGGTAGCTATTTTTGTACTTTACTTACAAAATAGTAAAACTAAGTAGTAATTAACATTTAAAACAAGTAGAATCACATTATTCTTCTCTTGTCTTTGAAGTCATAACAGACAGAAATAACCATATAAAAGCATCCCAGCTCTTGTAAGCAAAGAGTAGCAGAGTGCTCCATTTAAAACAATTGGGTGAGGTATTTTTTTGTTTGTTCTTTTGTTTGTTTGGTTGGTTGGTTGGTTTTTTTATCTCTACAGTATAGCTATGTTTTTATGGCTCTCTAATTCTTAAGATTCTTATTCTAATTCTTAAGACAGGTGCAAGTGACTCAATAAAAAATTCACTTAAATTTGATACAAAGAGCATGAACATGTATTTTAACCTCCTGCAAAAAGATCTAATGAAAATGTGATTACTAAAAAAAAATATTTCAAAATCTAGCAGGAAAGTTTAAGATACATGAAATTATTATTCAATGTAAGATGAAAATTTAGACTGTGGTGTACCTGGTCTGAATGTCAGATGCCCACCAAAGCCATTCTGTCACTCCTCTCTTCAGCTGAACTGGTGAGAGAAAAATATAACAAAAGGCTTGTGGATCAAGATAAGGGCAGGGAGAGGTCACTCAGCAGTAACCATCAGTGGCAAAATAGAATTAACTTGGGAAAAAAAAATCCTGAATTTATTACCAATGAAAATCAGAGTAGGATAATAAGAAATAAAACCAAATTTTAAACACCTTCCCCTCATTCCTTCCTTCTTCACATGCTAAACTTTACTACCAAATTCCCTACCTACCCCTAACCAGAGGTTCAGGGAGATGTGGAGAGGGGGCTATGGACAGTTCTTCACATATTGTCTCTGATGTTTCTTCTTCCTCCGTGAGAGGACTCCTCATACACTTTCCCTGCTCCTGCATAGGATGCAGTCCTTCAAGAACATGCTGTTCCAGTGTGGATTCCCCACAGGGAAAAAAATCTTGTCAGCAAACCTGCTCCAGCATGGGCTTCTCCTCTCAGTGTGGCCACAGGTCCTACCAGGATCATGCTCCAGCACGGTCTTCTCATGGGATCACAGCCTTCTTCAGGCACCCACTTACTCTGGCATGCAGTCCTCCATTGACTGACTGCAGGTGGATATCTGCTTTACTGTGGAGCTCCATGGTCTGCGGGGAGACATCCTGCTTCACTGTGATCTTCACTACAGGCTGAAGGGGAACCTCAGCTCAGATACCTGGAGCACCTCCTCCCTCTCCTTCTCCACTGGCCTTGGTGTCTGCAGGGCTACTGCTCTCGTGTGTTCTCACTCCTCTCTTCTCTGGCTGCCATTGCACAAGTTTTCTTTTCCCTCTTAAGTATGTTATAGAAGAGGTGCTACCACTATTACTGATGGACTCAGCCTTGGCCAGTGGCAGATCTGTCTTGGAGCACACTGGCATTCACTCTGTCGTACATGAGGGAAATCCATGGCAGCTGCTTCTTGAAGAAGCCACTCCTGTAGTCCCTCTGCTACCAAAACCTTGCCACACATTTCAATACAAAGATTTATCCATTTCAAGCATAGTCTTTTGGCTCCTGTAGAAGTAGAAAAGAGATGCAAGATACAAGGTTACAAGACCTGTAGCTGTTTCTGTGTTACTGTAATTTTTAAGCAGTTGATGAAACAGTGAATTAATTGGAACTGCTGAACCAACTCTAATCTTTTT
>VYZS01041975.1:2537-14401 GCA_013400695.1 Neodrepanis coruscans | reverse complement strand
GTTGCTCTGCCTGTTGATTAGCATTTGGCTACATACAGGTGGATAAGACTCACAAAACATCTTAGTAATTCTTTTTTTTTTGACAGAAAAGCCTGTGTAAATGTTAGCGTTGATGGGGAGAGGCCTTACAAATGTGGCAAGAAATTATATAGCAGACTAACAGCAAAGCAAGTTGGAAGATTATGGAGCTCAAAATTCTTGGCAAAAATTGAAACATCTCAGATCTCTGATATTCTGCTGATCCACGCCTTGAATGGAAATAACTTCACAAAATTTTGTGCCCCATCATTTTGGGAACTATCACATTAAAGTCAGGAAACAAGAGGGCAGGGATGACTCCAAAAACAAACATCAATTTTTGATTCATTGGATTCATGGCAATCATCATTTTGGATTCAGGGTAATTTGGTGCCATACCTTTTGTAGCTGCAAGAAAAGGTTCAACACTTAAGGGGGTCTTACTGCCAGTTCTTGGTAATTTTGCACTTGGATGGGTTTGTTGATTACTTGCTCTAAAAAACAATGTTGGTGGGTGTTTGCATGTCACCTTTCTTTGAAAGATTTTGAAAGGCAACAGAAGCCAGTGTAGATTCCTTTATTTTTTCAGATTGCTGTATTTCACTCGTTCCTTAGTCCTATGACTCTATACTTACGAAAGTTTACAAGNAGATAGACAGCCATATTATATATGGTGTATGAAAGAAAAAAATGTAAACTTAAATATGATTGAAGCCAGAAAAAGAGATTTGCTATTTGTATACAGAAGTACTTGTGCCTAACTGTATTTTGCCTGGAAACCTGAGTCTTGGTGCTTTATCTGAATCTTTCTCTGGAAAATCTTTATGCCTCAATTCTTTTCCTTGGAAAAGAGGTTAATGCTCACAAGGAGCTTTTTGTTACACATTAAATAATAGTAAAGTAGCTAAAAGGAAAACAAGTTCTTTGCTGGTTTCGCCTAACAAGACTGCTTCCAAAGTCCTAGTAGCACCTGTACAGAAGAACTCTTTCGCTCAAACCCTGTGCAGCTCTGCAGGCCAGTGGTCCTGGGTAATAATTGGGTGGAGCATATCTTTCTAGCATAGCACCTTATTGAAAGGCACACTTACACTGGAGATTTTACTTGAGGATGTTACTGGATTACAAATAGTCAAAACACTTCAAACAGATTGAGGAATGATTAACAAAAAGAGAAGGAAGAAACACTTAATTTTTTCCTTATCATTGGCAGGACATGTAGGTTTAGAGCTGTTGCTTACTGCAGAAGCTGTGCATCCAGCCATTCAAAAATGTCACTTTTGTGGGGCTAGATGTACCAGGCTTTCAGAAGGCTAAGGTTGGCACATCTTTTTTATNGCTCCAATTTAATTGTAGTAATTGCTCAGAAAACATCATCTTCCTCATCCTTCAAAGCTACGTTCATGTCTGCAGATGGAGGTGCATGAACATCAGTGTTCTTTTATACATAAGACATGCTAGGAGAATGAGACCAGAAAAAAACACCCTATCATTCTGGAAATTAAGATCCTTTTAATGACCACAATATAAACTGCCTGGAAGAACAACCAGTTAACTTATGCTACACTATATAACAATAAGAATTTTAAAACTGCCTTTCCATGTAGCACAAAACAAATGTACANATACCTCACTCACATGTCACCTCTTGTTGAGATGGTTGTTGTGAAAAACCTTCAGGAATTGCCTTCCCAACAGACACAGAAGGCAGATAAAATTAAACATCACACCAAGGAACAAATTTGGCAGCAGGAGCTGTACCAGCACTGGGCACAGTGCAGCTGAGGGCTGAATTCTGGGCTCCTACAAGTCTGCTTCTTTGCCCACCCATGAGGTTTCCTGAGTAGGTCCCACCAGCTCTGCTCTCACGTATTTCTGTGCTCACAGAGATAATGCCAAGCAAGAGCTCTGGGGAACACTATGGCTGCTCATTGAGTTTACTTTGCCAAAACTGTCTTCTCTTCCAAAGTCCCTCTGCTTCAGTTCTGAATCCAAGTTTGTAAAACAAGGCACTGTGAAGTGACTGAGTATCCATGAAGTTCAGGGGATGGAAATCAGATACCAAAAAATGAAGCCCATTACTTAATAAATGAAAATGCTGATGACTCCTTTTTTTCTTTGATGTTTTTTAAGGTTAATTCTACAAAGAAAATTTTCAAAGTGCTTTATTTAAATTAGAACCACATATATATCTTTGAATATTTTTAAAGCATGTTTTGTACTGGAAAGATATCTCAGAATGGAAAAAATTCAAATACTACAGCTAAAGTTGGCCATGAAAGAAGTTTAATAGCCTTAATTCAGAATTGTGAATGAGTGCCCTCCTCCAATTTTTCTCTAAAGAGACAGAGGGAACAAGGAAGGCTTTCTTTCTGAGCTGGAATAGGCATTGCCATCATTTATATACTTATATAGAGCAAAAATGTACGAAACTCTTTTGAACAAAGAATAAAATTTCATCAAGAAACAAGTGACACTGATTTATTTATAGTTTCATCCCTCTCACCCAGTAGCATCACTTTTGGTTTAATTTTTTTGGCTAACTAGGAGATAAATGCTCTCTGTATATTTCTGCCGATATGTCCTAACAACTTGATGGCTGCGGATACAGCAAATATATTGTACACTTACACAGTTTAGAAAACACAATTAGAAGAACACCTCCAATGCTTTATTTCCTATTGGTTTCTTCAAATGTGACAAAAAGCTGTTTACAGATATAAATGCATATACCACATGACTATGTCTAATCCTCAGAATGAACTTTAATGTGTAGAGATATATATCATGTCATCACAGAAAACTGGAAACGCTCTGTTGGTGACAACAGTCTACTTCACTGTCCTGTGATGTGATTTGAAAGAGTTACCTAAAATGGGAAATGTAGCACTTTTGCCCTGTTATCATGACTGCCATGTTCTCAATTAATATAAATATGTGACATTCTCAAATGCTCTCCCCACCGTAAAGCCATCCATGGCCAGCTGGGTGATGTTAACTACGAACAAATCATAAACATCTGCTTAGTGTGCATAAATGTTGCTTTTACTCCAGATTTTCCTAAAAAAAAAAATATACTGTCATGCTACTTTTTTTAAAGTTGTTTTTTGTCTTAACCACACAACTCCATTAATATACTTCAGTCTATAGAGGAACATATTATTTCATCTGACACAAAGACTAACAAGCATGCTGTGTTTGAGTTTTGGTTTCCCTTTTCTAACACTTAAAGAGGTCAAATCCCTGTATCAATCTGTCCAGGTTGACACTACCTTTTTTGTTGCTGCCAGTCCTCTTGTGGTGTTGCAGTCTGGGGTAGGAACAGCTGACCCACTGCTTGCACCTCACACAGACTTCTCAGCACCACTTAAAGTGCTCAGATGTTTTAAAGAAAGTGCTCAATGATTTTTGAAACCCACCTTAGGAGTGAAATCTGATGTAACATGTTACATTGGATACAAATTCCTGATTGATTTATCTTAATGTCCTACATTTCCTTATTGTGGGTTGCTGTAAATCCTACAAAAAAAAAATCCTACAAAACCTTCACAGCAGCAGCATCAGCCCAGTCATGAAGACATAAGAAACCAGACTGGCATAATTCCTATGGTGTTTGACTTGTCATTCATGGTTCTTTAATTTATGGAGAAGAAAAGGTGACTTATTTAATCTAAATGTGTGTCCTAAATAAGTGCAATGAATTACTTTCCAGAGACAGGGTCATCTTATAGGAAAGGTGCAGCAGTGGCTGAAGAAAGACATCTCTGTACCTAGTCTGTGTAACTGTAAGACTCCCCAATAATCAGAGAGGCTGGCTGAAGTCCACATGCAGTTTAGGTGTAGCTGCAGTGGGAAGAGACCAGAAGGCAGGCTTTTCCAAAATTGATTCATCAGCTATTTTTATGCCTCCAAAATTCACATTGAGGAGTTTTTATTAAATTTTTACCCTTTCAAAAGCTGGAGTTTTTCTCCTTTGCAATCAAAGTATTTGAAAGTAAAATCTAACCCTTTCCATACCTATTGACCATTCCTGTCACAAAACATGAAAATAAGTAAAGAGAGAGTAACAGCTTCAAGAAGACCCCTTCTAAGCAGCTATCATATCAGCTCTTCTGCAATTCCCTAAGAGAGGGTTACATAGTATTTCAAACTATTTGTATAGAAAGATAAAAACATTTTTATTAAACTGATATACCAACTCAGGTTGTATTCACATAATCATCAAAGACCAGGCTGAAGAGAGAAAGTCCAAGGGAAATGTGATGTGTTATATTCTAAAATTTCACCAAGGCAGACTCTAACAGTCATTAATTTAGAGCAGGTGTGTTGTATCTTTCACCACATCTCATTTCCAAAAATGTGCTTTAACTTCTGCTGTCAGTAAAACTGTCTTTCATCTTTCCACAAAAGGTGCCCAGGAAGGAACACCGTCTCTGACAATGAAGGAACACTTGGTGAGGCTGGAGGGAAAAAGCAGTTCATACATCTAAGTGGTAGGTTCACAGTTTCAGAACAGGATTAGAGGACCCATAGCTGCTTTTCCAGCCTCTACTCCTTTTTTGTTTGCTCTTTAAAATTCTTCTTTACTCAGATCTTGTAACTTTGCCTAAGATTAGTAATTAATACTAATACCCGGTTTCACCCAGGTTTTGTGCAATCCACATGAGGAAGAGACTAGACATTTTCCATGTGTCTGTCTCACCTCAGCAGGCAGAGCGGCATGACAGACTGTGTCCCTGGAAGGCCACTTCTTGCTCTCACAGTGACACTTCACAGAATTAACAAAGTTGGAAAAGACTATTGAGATCATCAAATCCAACCTATCACCTAACACCATCCCATCATCTAAGTCATGTCATTAAGTATCTCATCCAATCTCTTCTTACACATCCAGGATTGGTGACTCAACCACCTCCCAGGGCAGTCCATTCCAATGGGAAATCTCTCTTCCTGTGAAAAAGTTTTCCCTAACATCCAGTCTAATCCTCCCCTGATGCAGTTTAAAACTGTGTCCTCTAGTTCTGTCACTGGTAGCCTGAGAGAAGAGACTGACACCCACCTGACTACAATTTCCTTTCAGATAGTTGTAGAGAGCAATAAGGTCTCCCCTGAGCCTCCTCTTCTCCAGGCTAAACAACCACAGCTCCCTCAGTCACTCTTCATAGGGCTTGTGCTCCAGCCCTTTTACCAACCTTGTCCTTCTCTGAACACGTTTGAGCATCTCAATATCTTTCCTAAGCTGAGGGGCCCAGAATTGGACACAGTACTCAAGATGTGGCTTAACTAGTGTTGAGTACAGAGGAAAAATAACTTCCCTAGTCCTTCTGGCCACACTATTTTTGATACAGGCCAGGATGCCGTTGGCCTTCTCGGCCACCTGGGCACACTGCTCATGTTAAGTTTCCTATCAACCACTACTCTCCAGCTGCTTGGTCCCCAGCCTAGAACTCTGCATGGGGTTATTGTGGCCAAAGTGTAGAACCCAGCACTTAGACTTGTTAAACCTCATGTTATTGAATTCAGCCCATCTATCCAGCCTGTCAAGGTCCCTCTGCAGAGCCCTGCTGCCTTCTAATCGATCAACACTTATTCCCAGCTTGGTATCATCTGCAAACTTACTAATGACGGACTCCATCCCTTTGTCCAGATCATCAATAAAGATATTGAACAGAACTGGTCCCAACACTGAACCCTGGGGGACCCCACTAGTGACTGGCTGCCAGATGGATGCAGCACCATTCACCACCACTCTCTCAGCTAACACCTCCTTTCTTCTTAGACAGTGGTTAGCTTAGTCCCTTAAAACATGGCTGTGAGCTGGTGCTGCACAGGTGTCATTCTTACATGGATGGAAGGAATAGTAATTATAGAATGTCTAAATCTTTCCTGATGCAGAAGATTGTTTTCATTTAAGAGTGAGTTGCCCTGAATGCAAAATTTTGCTGCGGGGAAGGATATAAAATGCCACTATAAGACTTCAGGACTAGTCATAATTCTGAACCAGTAAGATCTCCTTCTGCCTATTGATGGCACACAATAAAAAACCTCAAACCAGAGAGCTATCATGGATATATCACAGGCTTTGCCAGTACAAAAAGGCAGCAAATCTCTTACTCCTTTGAAATTTGATGATATCAACATCCTTTAAAGAGCATAAGCCACAATTCTAAAGCAAGTGTTCTGTCTGAATGATTTAGAAAACTCATCTAACAAGCTTGCTAAAATCAGCCTGGTCAGAGGAATTTTATATATGCAACAACAAACCATTTCTGATGCACTATATATTTTCCAGATACCCTTTTCTAGTAAAAAAATAATAATAAAACTCCACCCCAAGTCAACAACTTTCAAAGAGGACATCGGGGGCCAAATACCGATCCTCTGAAAGCATAGCAATTCTCCCACAGATATCAACAGGACTAGAATTTGGCCTTATATGAAATGTATTTCACACTTTCAACAGCTCGGGAACTTTATCTACATTCAGTGAGACAGCACTGTGAATACACTTCAGTACCACAGTTTGCATGACATCATCTGCCAAAATTAACTAACAAGACTGTGAAAGAAAGTGAACATGTGTCCAGCTGTTTACTCTTTCCATTTGAACTTTACTTGGTGCATTCTCTTCAGTCAAATCAATTAATCAAGCACTGTAATTTGAACTGCAGGAAAATGTATGGGGAGAATTTATACATGGGGTGCTTGCTATCAGAAAGGGCCATTCACGAAATGAGTCTTGCTGAACGCATCTCTGTGTAATTCTTAGAAACCAGAGTGTGTGATGATGATTGAGTAAACATCTGTGACTCAGTGTCTAAAGCATAGTTATGACAGCCTCTGGAAGAAGTGTTACTAACTGCACTGCCTCAAGTATTTTTCTGGCCAAGAGATCACATGCCGAGTCAAACACCATGGGAAAAATTAATGATTCTCCATGCTTCCGCGGCTTTTCCTTCACAGTCCCAGCTCACTGGAGTTTGTAAATGATTGTTGCAATTTTCTTTACTGCCAGTATTAAAAGCTCACATTAGATAACTCAAGTCCAGCAGTACATTAGTGCTGCAGAGGTACAGCACGAAGTGCCTCCAGGTTTCATTGTGTTTATAGGAAGTGCAAGGGTTTGTCACCATGCCAGTAACATCTGTCCATTCCTGACACAGGCTCACCATGACTTCAGGGTGAAGAAAACTGTGTATCCTTCTCTAGAGACTGATTACCAGGTGAGGATGGTCAAATCACATACTGTCTTAATCACTCCTGCCCTTTTGCCCTAGCATATGATCTACTGCCTTGGATGTTTACAGGAGAGCATGGCAGAGCAAGCCAGCAACATCTGCACGGGTATGTCTGTGCAGCAAAGAAAAATTCTCCTATTTAAAAAGTATCTGTAGTATGCATATTTGTAGTCTCTGTTCAGCTTGTACCATTGAGGAGGTGATCTGTTCCAAGTGCCCAATTTAAACACAAGCTACAGGGAAAACAGCACATCATTTAATAAGGGGCGCACCCGCTGTGGCTCAGTGGTTTTTCCGGTGAGGTGGGCGGGAGTGCCCCATCCCGTCTCTGGTGGCAGTGCCGGCCGGTGCCGGCTTGGTGCTGCGCATGCGTGGTGGGGTCTCCCATGCGCATGGAATAGAAAGGGGCTATCAGCCCTCTCGCAGTGGAGGAGCCGCCGTGGCAAATGGCTGGGGCTGGTGCGAGTCAGTGGTGGTGCTGGGACCCCCTGGGGAAGCCGGGTGGGCCGCATCTCCTGGCCTGGGGTTTACCACGTGGTACCGAGCCACCACTTTTGCTCGTAGCAGAACCTCTCGCTAGGGGTGGTTCCCAGGTGCTGACCATCCAATCCGAGGGATGATTTGTGCTTGGGAAGGGCCTGCACCTGCGCGAGATTGGTCCCTATAAAAGAGCGAGCGAGGCGGCCATCGCTCTCTGTCAGGACCAGCATAGTTTGGGAGAACATCTCTGCTCGTCTCAGTGCCGAGTTTTTTCAGCGGCACGGGCTGAGGACCACATCTTTCCATCAGCAGTGGTATTCCTTCCCGGGGAAAAGGAGGGTGGGCGGTCATGGTCTTTTAATTTTTACAATGTCTTTCAGGAGGCTCCAGAAAGACCCAGCGCTACCCTAATGCTTTCCCGTATCAGCCGCTGGACCCAGAAGAGCCTTAATTTTTCTGTCTTTGCGTTTTATTGTCATTTTCTGTGTGTGTAAAATAAACCTTGTTATTTGGGGTTTTTTTTGTGTGTGTTGCTTCTATTGGATCTCTCTTGTCAGTACCACGCCTCCTAGTGATAAAACCACAACAAACCGTAAGGCTAACACATCTGATGCTACGAGTAAGGACATTTCAGTGCACCTCAAGATAAATTTGTAATGAGGATGCTTATGTACAATCTGTCATTTGATTTAAAATATCATAATAGATGTTTTACTAATTGGCCATAGGGGGAGTACTTTTTCATCCTAGATGCTACACATCCAGGTTAGCATGTTGTATGCTAACTGGATACAAACAAGTGTCAGTTGTTTTATGCAAATCACACACCAGTGACTGGCACACATGCCAGTCTCCACAGTTCTCTCACACAAGCAACAGTGAATCTAAGGTCTGCTTACAGCTATACTGCTCTAAGTGTGACTTGTCAAGCACTGTGCTCATAAACTGAAGTCAACACCATCTTTCCCTTTGCAAAGAAAAAGATGCTGCTGTCTCACCAATGCTATTAGGAAACTCTCCTGTTGGTATTTCACATGGCAGAGCTGAGCCTGCATCACTGTGCTTGGCAATGAACAACACAACCTAAAACTTGGAATCAGAAATAACCATGAGGTAGGGAGGATGATATCTATGTATCTACAGTCATTACATTTAGATTACATTAGATACATAAAATTTAGATTAAAATACTACAGAAAAACATATAAATATTAGGCAAATCAAACTGTTACATAACACAGCACTGGCATAGTCTAGTTTCCCTCAAATTTGTGCTCCATATCTTTAGTGATTCTCACTTAGCTCGGTCCCCTAACACCTCTTCCCTTTCAAAAGCTATAGCTGTCAAGTGGGCAAGTGACATGCATGCTATAGGTTAGACAGGTGTGGAAGTACAAAGCTTTTTTGCATTTCATTTCTTTGATAAAGATATAATGCTTGCACTCTCTGAGATTTTCTGTTCTTTGTCAGCCTGGGACAAAATCAGTGGGTGCAAAACTGTGTGTAGGTTGGAAACAAAGGGAACTGGCAAGGACAGGCAAATGTCACTCTCCTAAAAATAAGTCTTAAAAATCAGGAAAAAGCCCCAATCTAAACCCCCCTACCCTAAACCCCTTTACAATAGGGCATGCTCTATTAGTATGAAGGACTCTAATGTGAACTCAGGCTGCTGCAAGTTATACAAGAGTAGTATGATGGTCTTGTTGTGATCCTTTTTGCACATATGCCTATGATATAACTATTCCATACAGTCTGGCATGTGTTTACATGCCAGTCTTTATACAGGAGAGTGAGACTGAGACAGAACAAGTCTCCCTGGAAAGACAGAGAAAAAAATCCCAATAAAATTATAATGCCCAAGAGGACTCACTCTCTGCTCTTTATTGCAAGCAGAAACATGAACAATTTAAGAAAAGGTGAGACAACTAACTGTGCTCATTTCTCAAGCTGTCATTTGTACATTTGTACTAACACTGCCCTTTTATTGTGTGGAAAAGGCATTATCTGAAACCACTCAAGAGCCTCAGTCATGGGTATGCTGCAACTGCCTTGCTGCAACTGTTTGCAGCGCTGAGATGATGTAAAGCAGATGCAAGCCTGACTTACTTGGGGTGTTAAAACTGAGTCTAGGCCAGACTGCATTACAAGAAAGAAGCAGCTTGGGCTTTCTAGCGAATCTGTTTTCAATGTATGCCCACTTGTTTCTCGACTTACTATCATTGTTCACTAAACAATGTACCTTCTTTTTTTGATTTTTTTAAAAATTAAGCACTTTCTTCCCCCTCTCTCAGTGGTTTCCCTACAGCTCTTATTTATCCACCTTGGGAAACAACTCCTTTTTTCTCCAGACCAGTTGGATGCTTCCAATTATTACTAAACTTAGGTCTTTTTTATGTAAGCTGCCAGAAACTCAATACCAGTTTACAGAGATGAAGTTGAAGAGAAGGTATACTTAACTTTTCAGTCATTATTCAAGTCTATAGCACCATATTGCAACTTTAATCACTACTTGTCATCAAAAAACATTAATAATTGAATGAACAGGATTATTTATTTCTCAAGTCTTGGACGAGTGAGGCCAGTGTTCATGCTTGTGTATGTCACAAGCTTTTAATTTTTAGATAATCAAAGTGAAAACATCCTTTATTTTAGCACATAATGATGTTCTGATATGTGCTGGAACATATATTCTGGATTTTACTAGAATAGCAAGACTTCTCTCAGCAACTATTGTTGAACTTTATTTGGAAATCTCTTAAGGTATATTTTTTGGTTTGTTTGTTTGTTTGTTTTTTCTTAAATTAATTTTGTTTCCTTATGTCCCAGGTGAAGAGGACCTGTTTCTTCTTTTGAAGTTTCAAGTTGTGCCATGCATAACCACAGGAGAGTGGATGGTTAATTAGATTCATTTAAGCTTCGAATATCCAATGTTTAAACTGTCTCTAACATCAGTAAGATGGTTGCAATGAAGATGATTAGCAGCATACCACACCAGAAAGCTTTCATCATTCCTGTTGACCTAGTTCTTCATTTTTGATGGACTGCCATCAAAAACTACAGTGAATACCAGATGACTAAGTATTGCCATTTCCACCAATTGATTTGTCAGTTTAGTACAACTTGTTCTCTTTGCTTTGCTGTGTGCTTAATGGGGAGAAGAAGACTTAATTATTTTGAGAGAAACCAAATCAACAGCATGAAATCTTAATTTATGGACCATAAATACAACAGCAGTGCATGATATCCAAAACTTCGACTTCTATCTCCTACAAGCAAACCCTTCTGGAGTTGAAAGGTCAATATTCAGCCTGTGAAATGTTCTTCTGGCACCCTGAAAGCAATTGGTACTTTGCAGCTGACCAGAAGATCCCTGGGTTTTGCCAGTAATTCAGCTGTAACTGTTGAAGTCACCCTACAGTGACAAATGACTTTTAAAAATAGATCAAGTTCTCCACTTCTTGCATCAGGCTGAGGTTAAGAGTTTCTCTGTGAAAAATAATTGTCACCAGTGAACTGACCCAAGTAACCTCCTGAACCTCTAACCTACTGAAAAGATAAAAGGAATTTTTTTCCCCCCCCATACTGCAACCAGTTAGCAAATGTGGCTAATACTGTATAGAGGTACATACCAGCAAAAAAAAGGCTAGTATTTAAAGAGACAGATTAAAGAAGTAAAGGCAAACTCAAATGGTCACTCAATTTTTTTTTTTTTTTCCACAGGCTATTTATGCTTTGGCATCTAATAAGCTCCCACCTTTTGTCTTTCCCCCTCCCCCCATTCATTCTTATTTAAAGGAGAACAATTACTGTCCTTTCTTCTTTTTGAGGGCAGCTTCTTACATCTTTANTATATATATATGTGTATACATATATAAAAATATGTAATATATATTATTTTAAAAAGGTAAAAAAGGGGCTTTTATGGAAGTATTAATATAATTCCTTGACAAGGTAGACTATTTCAATTTCTTAAAACCATTCAAGAACTTACAAAAACAACTTGGCCAAACTGATAGAGCCAAAACTTGCAAGATATGAGCAGCACCTTATTTGATGACTGAAAGTCACCTGTATACACATGCATGATTTCACTTAGCTTGTTTTTCTCTTTTGTAATGCATTTTTTAGTGT
>VYZS01041974.1:0-10505 GCA_013400695.1 Neodrepanis coruscans | reverse complement strand
CAGATGAAAAGTGTCAAATTTGTTATCCTCCCAAATTAGACAAGCTTTTTTGGCTCTAAAATAAGAACTGATGTAAAGGTTAAGATAATCCTCATTTCTTTTGCAGAGAGTGCATAAATATTTTCCGAGTAAAGTACTTTTTAGAAATTTTTTTACCATGGTAATAGCAGTTCACATAGATGATTCTTTTCCACTGGGATGCAGAGAACAAGATTCTTTCATACTCCGTTTTGCTGTTGATCCAAGAGACCTCCAAAGTTAATGTTAGAGAAACAGACACAAATCATCTAATGCACAGCAAATTTCCACTGCCGTAACGTGTCTTAGACTTATTTAATGATGCTAGGATAGGCTTGATGTTATTGGCTGTTGGCCCTAGTCTGAGAGGTGATGACAGATCTTCTTCTCTCCTCTTATTTTGACTACAAAATGCTCAGCAAACTCTATACTCCTGCTGACCTCCACAAAAAAAGCAGAAATTCAGGACTCTTAACACTTTATAGAATTGGGCCCAGAAGGATATGGCCATCAGTTAATTTTACTGCAGTTGTGAAATGTGCAGGTATACTGCATGATATACCTTTTTTTGAGCAGCTGGGAAATTATGTTGTCACTTAAATTCCATCATTCAGCTTTCCATGGAAGGCATTTTGCTCTGAGATCTGAAAGACAATCTAAACAGTGGCTTGACACACCCTCATCATAGTAATAAATGTCAAAGTACTGGAATGAGTGGGATGGTGCATTACAACAAAGTCATTTTTTAATAACATTCATTTTACTTCGTATCTAACATAGTATTTTTATTGCCTTATATGTACAGAGTACAGAAAACCAGAAATTATAATATGTTAACATCATTTTTGGTGTCAAGCATTCTATGCACTCTTACTTTTCTCAGTTGGACTATAAATCCTGAAGGTTTTCCCCTTGTGAGCCAAATTCTTCTATCTTTGCTAATCTCTGTGGGTTGCTACATCAGCATACAAAGTAATATCAGTGGGAAAAATTCCTATCTCCACTACCCCGATATAAATTGAAAGCAATCCTGTAATTATGACTACATCAAAACCAGAATTCAGCCCATGGATTTGAAAGAGCCAGGCAGACAATATTTGCCCTCAAACACTTGTTTTCCTTCTTGCATTCAGAACTACAGTCCTGTGTGTGTTAACATGTCCTGTAGAATTGTATGAAGAGAAAAAGACTGTGATCAGTAATGTTCAAAACTTGCATTTTTAGCAAAGTTGTTGCCCTTCATTTCCTACTGAAGTAAATGGAAGCTGAATGTATTGGAAGAGAAGATGGCACTAGGTCTCCATTAAGTTTTGCTCCAAAGCATTATAAAGCATAGAGGGAAAGGGATACTGTTAAGGCCAGTCAGATAGCTCAAGCTGAAGAAGATCATGTCTATTTTATTTTTAGTCTTAACAATGGTCTGGCAACTGCTTTTGAAGACCTCCAACTTGGTCAGATATGAGGAATAGCAATCCTTTTTAAAGATCTATCTATCATAGTGCTATCTGCATTGCCTGTAATATTGGAATTATTTATATACACCAATGAAATAGTGTACATAAATATACTAATATGCACCAATATAATATTTATATTACATCAATGAAATTGATGCCATGACTCTGCAACCAGCTTCCACTACATGATGCTGCAGTATAGAATGATACAAGCAATAAGTCCAGTTGTAGTCTAATTTAAGAAGTGTTTTTTCAGCTTTTTCTTTCAATGCCTCTGGTTTTGCTATCACACTTTGTGGGTGCATAGAATCTAAAAAGGTAACCCCAAGCACTTAGAAAACACTATCTATGTCCAGAGTTACAAATTTTGCATTAAATATAGTTCTTTAGTAAAATTCAACTGAATTCAGTGGACACATTTTCTGATCTCACGAAGGACTTGATTAAAGATAATGAAAGTTTTGAATTAAGAAGATATTCAATAGCTGCAGTAGGGAATTTTTGAAATAAAGGATTTAATATTTAATGTCTTTTAACATTTTTATATTGTAGTATATTTCACTTTTGTGTAAGTTATTTTAATTTTCATGAAAATTAAGAGATAACCACATAACCACAAAACTACTACAGGATAAGAGGCAGGAAGTGAATGTTTCTCATTGTATCCAGAAGACACTGAGACAGCAATACATGCACAATACATTCCTAATGCTTATTTAACATCAAGATCCTACATAAACTCACGTATATGTTGAATTTTTCATGCATGAACAGTTACTTTGAAAAAAATGACCTATCCATATTCACAAATATAGCACACAGATAAGCACTGAAGGATGACTTAATCTTTGTCAAATAGTGAACAATTTTTTTATTTTATCAGAAAAATTGACAGATTTTATTGCAAGACTTTCCGCATTAAATATAAAATTCAGAGTGAATTATTGCATTTATGTGTTGTAACAAATATTATATATAAGCATATAACAAATACAGTGTATTGCTTTATCACATAAATATTAAAATATTATGGGGTAAATTCTGAAGTTTTTTCCAAAGTCAAATTTTCACTGAATAAATACCAAAGAAATTCAGACTATGAATTAATCATAACTTGTGTTTATTTACTTCTAGCGTGTACTACTGACATTGTCAGATTTACCTGAAAGAATGGAACTGTTTACAGTCACAGAATTTAACTGATATGGTGAGGCCTTTGTAAATGAAGCCTAAGAGTTTTATGGCTCTTAAAATGTTAGATCTCTTTTTCTGTCTCTTTTTCATCAATGAAGAACTCCACAAAGATCCCTAGCAGAGATTCCCTCCAGCCACTGTATGAAAAGGAGCAAGATACAAGATTACTGTTAGGCAGCAGAGGTGGAAGAATTTTGAGTTTCTGACTCTTCTGAGATTGGCAAGAGGTGATGGATATTAAAATTCAGTTTGCTGTACTTTCACCACACAGTCATAAGTGTCCTTTAACTGCTCTGACTCTTATCAAAAGACCGTTGGAGCTAGGCCACACAAGCATGTAAAAGCCCTCTGGATTTTTAAAAGTACCAGCACAAAGCCTGTGCTTTTGTGTTTCACTGGAGATGCTTTTTTTACCTTTCTCCTAATATATTTCTGTTCCCAAAGGCAGCGAGCTGGCTTTCTTAATTTATTTTTAAAGGTTTCATTTTTTCTGTATACACCAAAATGTCTTCTACTTTCATGGTATCAGAAAACCTTGGGTGAAATATTTCATTATAGTAGATGATGAAACATGCATCTCACAGTCAGATGCACAATATTTTCATAATTTCATTCATTATAGTAATCAGGTTGGTAAACATGGAAAATCTTAGATAGCCACAGATTGTATCAATATAATGATATAAACCTTATATCAAGACCTGTCCAATGCTTTTGCCTCCATAGGTCTCAGCTGCACCAGCACAACATGTATGCGCACTCAGGGAGAGGCAGTTGATCATATTTCCCTCTGCATTCTGTCAGGACAAAACTATGACAGAACAGTATTAATTCATATAAACTATACCATTGAGTAATGTGAAAAGCTCACATATAGTACCTTCTGGTACATCTAACTGGAAACACTTGCTCCTTAGACTGAAGTGTCTGTCATAGTTGGTGATACAGCTGGAGGTGGTGATTCTGGTGCAGAATCTCTAGTACCCAAGCCATACCATAAAGATTTATGGTATAGGCTGCTATAGCCTGAGGTACAACCCTCATCATTATACTCAGAAGATCTGTATGCTTAGATATACAATGTACACATTTTTCCCACAGCAGTGCAAAATTTTTCTAGTAGGCCAGTGTGGCTGAAAAGTATAGTAACTTTTCAGAGATATTTGTGGGCTTAACAAAATACAGTAATGGAATGCAGCCAGTGCAGTTGAGTTCAACTCTACTGAAAGTCCTGCCTGCCTGTTCCCCATTTCATGCCTGACTCTTCTTGTCTGCCCAACCTTGGTACTCATGTGGTCTCACAGTCGGATGCACACAAGACTTATGGAGAATCCAGGTAAGTGATTCTTTGCCTCATACATATGTTTAGTGCAGCAGCTCCACTGCACTAGAAATAACAATAGAAAGCTCCTGACACATAAAACTCTAAAATCTGCAGGATGAAGCTATTTTAATTTGCAGTTGAACCAGGCTTCTAACTGCAAATTTTGGTGCCACTTGCTCTGTTCCTTGGAGTACAGTTCAGCACAGACATTTGCCAAAGGAGGCTTCAGGTGGCAGGTGGCAGTGTTAAAGGAAGAGGGAGCAGTCTTAAAGGTGATTGGGGTATCAATCCCTTCCAGCCTCCTGTGAGCAGCTGGCCTCCTAAGGACTGAATCATAAAGCTTTAATTGCTAAATCAATGCAAAGAAACTCTTTAAATAGAACAAACAGATTGATGTTTTCTCCTGTTAACTTCATCACTCCATTGTGAAAGAGAGTGTTTAGCCAGCAAAAAATCCAAAACCTTATTTGAGACCCCTTTCCTGCTTCTTTGGTCAGGATCTTAAGAGTTTAATTTTCAGTGTCCACTTGCTTCAAAATGTAGCAACATTACCATGTCAAATTAAAGATTTGTAAATGGAAGCAAAAAGTTCAGCAGAGCCTCGAGGACACAGTACAGTCATTACCAATAAATCAGAGGGTCATGGTGTGTGACTTAGGTAGGATTTCCTTCTTGGTCCAACCTCCTCAAAGCAGTGAAGTGTGGGAACCTCCTGCATTACAAAGGGTTTATTTCAGGAATGCACATTGTATTTCTTTTCTGCCTATGGTGTGATAGTGAAGAAGACTGGCCTTCTTTTTTTTTTTTCCAACAACATGCAAGGGACAAAAAGCCAAACTGGCATTTTAAAAAACAATTTCCAGCCCACAGCCTACAGAATACACCATTGTATTTATTTCCATAAAATCTGAGCAATATAATTACAGTTCTCATTACAATTACTGTAAGATTTTGATGGGTAATGGAAAAATATTTTGAGCTTTTATGTATTTTTATTAGCATTGTGACTAAGTCAGACAGGAGTGGCTGTACAACAATACATTACTGGCCTACATTTTCTGTATGTAGAAATGTGCTCAAAACCAGTTTTCTAGTCTGGCAATCTTACATATTGGCAGAACAGTCAAAAGTGACCTTACAAAATTCAAAATAGTAGAGGACTATGCCAAAAATCTTGACAGAATTCATACATGGATATTTTGATACATTTTATACAAAAGTGAATGGGGAAAAAAGAAATTGCATTTTTCCACTAAGTAACAATGGTGGGAAAAAAAAGTTGTTTAAATTTGGCAAATTCAAAATAAATTAAGATTTATTTATATGACAAATAATTAGAGTGTGGGACTCATTGCCACACAAAGTTGGTGAAACTAAGAACTTGGATAAGACTTGAAAGAGACTGGTCATTTATAGGAATAAAGACAATGTAGAGGTCAATATATGTAAAGCTGATTTAAAAAAAAAAAAAAAGGACTGAATAGAACACCTTTTTCTTCACAATCTTTTAACTGTTGAAGAAAAGACACTTTTCCATTTTCTGTAATATCAGTGCTGTGACAGCACATTGAATCTTAATAACTAATGAAATTACTAACTGAAAAATTTTATCAAATAGAAGAGGGAAACAGGAGGTCATGTAACATGACTATGGTGAAAATCATTGTTATACAAGTTCATAGAGCCAAATGCTGTAGCTGAGCTTTATTAAAATCTAAGGAAATATATGACCAAGTGTAATGTGTTAACCTTGGCTGGACGCCAGGTACCCACACTCACTCTAACACCCCTCTCCCCCTCCCAGCCAGGCAGAGGGAAAAGAATGAGAGGGTAAGCAACTTGTGGGTTGGGATAGGGCAATTTACTAGAAGCAGAAGCAAAAGCAAACCTTGCACATGCAAAAGCGAAGCAGAAATCTAATCTCTACTTCTCATCAGCAGCGATGACTGGCCACATCCAGAGAAGTAGGGCTTCCACATGCACAGTAGTTTCTCAGTGGGCCACTATTAGAAACAATGAATCCCCACCCCACTTCCTGCTCCTCCTTAGCTTTTATATCTGAGCTAACTTCATATGGTATAGAATATCCCTTTGGTCAGTTTGGGTCAGGTGGCCTACTTGTGTCCCCTCCCATAATGCTGCCCTCGATTGGGGAAGGAACATTACAGTCCCAATGCTGTGCTCAGCAGTAGTCAAAACACTGGTATGTTATCAACACCCTTCTAGCCACCAATGCAAAGCACAGGACTGTGAGGGCTGCTATAGGGAAATGCGCTCCGTCTCAGACAGGCCCAATACACCAAGAAAATTCTTTACAGTGTGTTCTGGCTTTTTCCAAAGACAGGGTTAATTTTTTCACAATAGCCATGAGGGGGCAGGGCCGTGAGCAAGGCCAATACCTCAATGTTATTCAATACCATCTTACATCATTGCTTGGCATAGGAGAAAGGGACTGTCACTTCCAAGAAGAAGAACATTCCTTTCCAGTCAGGAAGGAATTATTATGAGTATACGGTCCATTCACCATTGTTTCATTGTCCCAGGCTTGGTGAGAGTTTTTGATGTACAATTTTGTTATCAATATTGTTGCTGTTACTGTTTGCTTCCTCATGTCATTGCTGTTTCCAGTAAACTGTTCTTATCTCAACCCATGATCTTTGCCTTTAGTGCCTCCAACTCTCTTCTCTGGCCACTCTTGGGCAGAAAAGAGGTATGGGATGGCAAGCAAGTATTGGCATGTTTTTTTTTGAGCACTAAACTGGAGAGTACTATTCCTAAACCACAACAACGGTGTTCCCTTCTAAACCTAGGGGATTCAAATTTAATGTGGATCTAGTCTAGTTGCCTTAGAAGTTCTGTATTTCACAACTGAAGTGGTATCCAGTGGATATCAGCTGTTTTGTGTAGAATGGGCCTTGTTTTGCATTTCTGCAGCTCAGCACTACCTGCTGTTAGAGATGATAGGATACAAAACCTGAGAAACCAATTACCTGATGCTGGATGTCGTATCTTATGTTCTTATAACCTGGAGGGTTCCAAGAAGAAAGAAGATTAGATCCCACCCAGCCAAACTTAACCTAAGCTACAGTACTTCCTCCTCCCTTTTAAGAGGAAGAAATGATACAGTTGTCTCAAATTGCATGTATTTCTGATTTTTACTAAAAAGTATGAATGTATTTCATTGGATAAAATAATCTTATTTTTCTAGCATTGTGTCATTCTGTTAAAAAGAAAATCCTTCCTACTTTTGACCATCACTGGAACCCAGAGAAATCAAAATAGAATTCTTACACTATTTAAGAGTCAGCCATTATTATAGAGTGATAGGATCATTTAGATTGGAAGAGACTTAAGATTATCTAGTCCACTTGTTAACTTCACATTGCCAAGGCCACCACTAAACTATATCCCTCAGCACAATAACCACACACCTTCTATACTTCCAGGGATGGTAAGTCAACCACTTCCCTGGGCAGCTTGTTCCAGTGCTTGAAAACCCTTTCCATAATGAATTTTTTCTTAAAGCCTAGTCTAAACCTCCCTTGGAGAAATTTCAGATTGTTTACTCCTGCTTTATTGCTAGTTGCCTGGGAGAAGAGGCCAACTCCCACCTGGCTACATCATCCTTTCAGGTAGTTGTAGAGAGCGATAAGGTCTCCCGAGCCTCCTTTTCTCTAGGCTAAACACCCTCAGCTACCTCAGCCACTCCTCATAGGATTTTTGCTCCTGCCCTTCACCAGCTCTGCTCACCTTTACAGGACATGTTCTAGCACCTCAATGTCTTTCCTGTCATAACGGGTCAAAACTGAACACAGGATTTGAGGTGCAGCCTCAACAGCGTCAAGGACATGGGGATGGTAACTGCCCTAGTCCTTCTGGCCTCACTTTCTGATATAAGCTGGGATGCCATTGGCCTTCTTGGCCACCTAGGCACTCTGCTGGCTCACAGTGAGCCACTGTTCACCAGTACCTCCAGATCTTTTTCCACCTGGCAGCTTTTCAGCCCCTTTGCCTCAAGCCTTTAGCACTGCCTGGCACTTGCCTGGCACTGAGCTCAAGACACTTGAAACACTCCTTAACATAGGGCTACTTCACCACCTCTTTCTCCTTGCCTATCCCTTCTGAAGAGTTTAGAAAAATATGCTGCAGCACTCCAGCTGTGTGAATCATGTTCCCATGATGGCAGCTATGTCATAGCTTTCCTGCTGCACAATGGCTTCCAGCTTCTCTCTATTTCCCATGCTGCGTGCATTGGTATAGGTTCACTTCAGCTGGACTTACTGATCCTGTCACATTTTTGGGGGGTAGAAGCCCTAATTTCTATGTGATCCTTCTTATCCTCTTCTATGGTTTCTAAACACATCAATAACATCTGTGTCTTTGCTGCTGCATGGATCTCCATCTGCTATCTCCACTGAGACAGCAGAACAAAGGACCTCATTAGCACATGATCCCTCAAACACATGCTTCCCTCTGGTCTCTAGTGTGGTTGGATTTATTCCTTTCCTCTTTCAAACCCAGTTTAAAGCTCTTTCAATGAGCCATGCTAACTCCTATGAAAAGAACTTTTCCCCCCTTTGAGACAGGTGTACCCTGTCTGTCACCAACTGGCCTGGTGTCATATAACCAGCCCATGATCAAAAACTCGAAAATTCTGTCAGTGACACTAATCTTGGAGCCAGGTTTTAAAATGGTGGCTGTTCCTATTTCCTCCCTTATCATTCTCCACAACTGGAAGGACAGGGGAGAATACAGTTATGCTCTTGATCCCCTAACCTGTTGTCCCAAGGCCCTGAAATCTTTCTTGACTGTCCTTGTACTTCTTGTTCCAAAATTCATCACTGCCTACTGAAAAATTAATAATTGATAATAACAAAAAGGCCACACTAGGGTAGGAAGCTTTCTCTTCACACCTTTAACCTGGGTCCCAGAAAGGGAGCCCAGTCTACATATTCAGCCATCTGTTCTTAACAGAAGGGAGCCTCCTATGAAAATAACCCATATGTTTTTTCTTCAGGAAGCAGTTTTAATGCAGGGCATAGGCTGACTAAAACACCTCCATGCTAGATGAACTATCATAATCATTATTCTTCAATTCCACTTGCAGAAACTCTTACTTGTTATGTCAGGGCACCTGGGACATTGGGATGGTCACATTTTAGTTACTATATTAAGTTAATGATCACTTCGACTTCCAAAAGGAGATATTGTGCACTGTGTACAGATAATCTGGTTTTGAAGATAAGCTTTAATTCTGAAGAATGGTGGACAAATAAGGGCTACTATTTACTAGCATTTTCTTAATGCTTTTTACATTAACCAGGTTATCAAGCATTCTTTTGCACATTAGATCCCTGTTAACTTAAAGAATTCCAGAATATGTATCATTGCTTTCATTCCAACAGTGAACTCCTTATACCATAGTCCCATCAGTACCAATCTTAAGATTTGTGACATTTAATATAATGAAATTATGTCTTGTACTTTGTTGCATTTTAAATTTTTCATGAAAATTCTTTTATATATCATATGTATCAGTTATACTATCAAGAACATATAATTGCAGAGAAATACATGAATTATAGTCTTCTCCTGACTATAAAATCCTGTCAGAGTGTTATATATCATGACATTCTAAACCAGGGCAACTAACTAGCTGACACCAGATCATTAACGGAATCATGGATTTGCTGCGGTTGGAAGAGATTTATGGAGGCCATCTTGTCCAATCCCTCTGCCTATGTGAAACTACCTAGAGCTGCTTGCTGAAAATATCCTGGTTCCATCTGCTTTGCACTTTCCTGTGAGAGCGTGAAATGTTAATGTTTAATGGCTCAAAGCAATTACCCATTTGTGGAGACAGCAGAGTGCTTTGCTGAGAGGGATGAAGTGAGTTTTTGGGTGTATGGTGCCTCTTGTCTACATAAGACAAAGGAGGTGAACACCTACCACTGGAGGTTACAAGCTGGGCTTTGGGATGGATAAGAAGCAGATCCTGTGAGGTGAGACAGTGCCTTTTATCATGCCAATTGTCCTCCCTTACAGAACTCACTAAGTTGTAAACCCTTACTTTCCCCCAGAGAAGGTCACATTCACATGGGACATTCACCTTCACATGTAGGCCTGAGAATATTCATCTCTCCTGATGGGGTGTAACTGCCTCAACAGCGCTGATATGACAGGCAGCTGTCATGTCTTAGAAGAGGTCATAAACCATCAGAACCCCTCAAATTGCCCCCAGATTTATTTCTGAGGCCTTCCACCAGAGGACTGAAAACCTCCCTCCCCTCAGAGAAGGTACTTGGGTGTTCCCACCTGGCCTGAATGGATATTAACTCATCAGATTTGTGTTTTGCAGGCTTCCCCCATTCCCAACAGATCAATACTGTGACCATCACTTTGACCATCAGACACATAAATTACAATGATCAAGTCTCGTTGCAAGATACAGAAGTGGTGATATGTTTCTATCTTTTCTTTATTTTTTCCTTATACTTTATATATATATATAT
>VYZS01041971.1:1587-20564 GCA_013400695.1 Neodrepanis coruscans | reverse complement strand
AAGAAAGAAAGAAAGAAAGAAAAGGAGGAATGCAAAGAAGTAAAATGCAGAAAAGAAAGTGTGAGCTTTTTTATAACCTTGATTTAACACCCAGTCTGAGCCAAACCTGTTTTACAGAATATGTTTCCTTGGGGGTTTATAATGCAACTACTACAGAGAAACTAGCATGATCTGACACAGCATGAACTATTCAGCAGCCTACTAAAAAAAAATAGCTTATAATGACAGGAGAATCAAACTGTTACTGCCTGGAATGTGAGATTATAAAATGTGAGATGACAAAATATCACAATCCAGATTGAAATTCAATATATTTGTCAAAGTTGTCAGCAAAGGCACACAGACTATTGGAAAACAGTCAGTGCATTCCCTACTGTTGCTAACAGCAGCCTTTGGATAAGGCAAGAAGTTGCAAGTTTAAAATAAAAATAAATTAAAAGAAGGGGTTCTGATATCAATCCAAAGTATTCAAAAATAGAAAATATAATGGGAAGCAAGTGTGAAAAGCCAGTCCTAGAGGGGTGAACGAAGGCAATGGCAGCCTCTAGCACTAGTATCTCAAAGGCAAAAATCAGAGTACCCTTACCTGAAGGGGTCTTTAGAAGGCACTTTGCTGTAAGACAATTCCCTTGTGATTAAGTAATTTTACATGCACCAAGTTAAATATCAAAGAGTAAACTAGCCAGCCTGCCAGGATAGTCATGAGGGCTAGTGAAGGTAAGTATTAGCACAGAAGTACACCTATTCAGGTAAGAAGTTAAACAAAGGTTTATTGCTTAAGTGTTTGCTTAACAGTTTAATACACCAAGGCCTGATTAATAAAATTCAACTGCTATCCATCCCACCACACAAGAGTGTCCTCCATACCAGAGATATGAAAGAAAATAGATAAAAGAAAAGATGAAATAAGAAAAGACATGCTTCTTACCTGTGCTATGCATTTTGTCCTTTTTATAGATCCATTTGTAACCAATCCTAAGCATGGTTCGTATTAAGTCTAGATCACAAATGACACCTACCATGCAGCTGCTTACATCTGGCTCACAGGTGTTTGACTGGTGTTTGTCAGGAGCAGATGGATTCCTCAGAGGGATTTTTCAGGACTGAAGTGCAGAGGCAGAGAGGAGTAAAGTGAGAGGGCTTTTACTGTTCCCTACCTCTGTTACCTCCCTATTAAGCCTTCTGTTAGGATATACAGGTAAACTTGTGTGGAAATGCTGATTGGAAAGTGCTCCTGATTTTCCTCTAAGGTAGTGAAAAGTACAGTAGTGAATACATGAAGGAGAGCCAGGCAAGTTGACTAGAAAAAACAATATTGCATGGCAATGCAGATAAAGTTTCCAGCAACAGGAACTGTGCTGGGATTGCAGAGTCCATGGTCCCAACTGTATGTGCTGCCCCAGGGGACAGAAATGGGTACATTAGATTAAAAATTTGTCAAATGCTCCCAGCTGTCTGGCCTTATAGTTTGTATACACACCAAGGATCTCTCCACATGGGCATTAGAAACCTTTCTGTATGATGAAGAGTTCAGTGATCCTGTTCCTCACAGGCTGAGCAGCCAGTCCTGGTTTTGAAAGCCCATTCACTATCATCTGCTCAGAATCCAAGTGCTGGATTTGACACCAGGCAAACCTGGAGGCTGAGAGGAGATCTTATGGCTCTCTACAACTACCTGAAAGGAGGCATCACATTGCACCAGGCGAGGTTTATATCAGATATTAGGAAAAATTTCTTCACAGGAAGGCTTGTCAGGCATTGGAACAGGCTGTCCAAGGAAAGTGGTAGAGTCACCATCCCTGGAAGAATTCAAAAAAAATGTAGAAATGGCACTTAAGGACATGATTTAGTAGAGTACATGAAGATGGTTGTAGGTTGATAGTTGGACTTGATGATCTTAGAAGTCTTTTCCAACCTTAAGGATTCTGTTATTCTATTCAAACGTGGCTGGAGAGCAGGACTTTTGCCCATTTGACAACGTGTTGCTGGTGAAACAGATGGCCTAAGAGAAGGACGCAACACCATGTCTTGCCTGTAATTCTCCAGCCCATCATAGCCTGAGAGAGAGGAAAGCTCCAGGACAGGATGCTGCAGGAGGCAGGATGGGATGAATGAGCAGGAATTTACCCCCTGCACCACCAGCCCGACCCTTTTAGAGCCAAGTGCATTCGAGCTTTGGCTGGGGAGTTTTGTTCAAGAGCAACAATGCCAGAGACACGGGCATAACAAAGAGACCTTTGTGAACACAACTGGCCTGTAGCACAGGATAAGGACTTCTTTTCAGGCTGGCTGCCTGGAATACTGAAGGAGGACAAACAGCTACCCAAGTCAGGATAACATGACCGAAAATCTCAGTACATCCCTCTAGCTCCCTGCCTGTGCAACTCCTCAGCCGTGCAGCAACTTCTTCCTCCGTGGGAGGATTTGAATGGAAAAGAGGAGGAGAGGCGAGAGGTCAGGCAGCAGCAGAACAGGCAGCTCTTTGCATGCATGCACACGTAGCTCTGGCTGTCGGGAGCCTGGCTGCCGGCGGAGGCTGGTCAGCTGCCCGGCTCCCGGGTTTGGGAAGCCCTGCGGCGCACAAAGGTTGCACTGAGACAGAATCCTGAATTCAGTGCTCCCTGCTCTCCTGAGTCAACAACACACACACACACACACACAAAATCCTCCCAGCTTTGGCAGATCAACCGCTTCCAACTTTCATGTCGAATTATCACAAGGAAGAGAAATGATCCTCAGCCCTTCCTCGCAGAGAAAGCTGAGGATGTTTTCCATGGGCTGCATAAAATGAAGCACCAGAAATTAGCACTGTTCTCTCATAGCCAAGCATTGTCTGTGCAAAAACATTCGCAATGAGACTATTACAGACTCTTTTAAGGACCTAGAAATAACAGCTACAGATATAATAGCTGCAGATTTCCAACCCAAACACACCACCAAAGTCACCTACTTCATCCCTGCCTACACCAATATTTTTTTATTCAATAAACCCAGGCCATAGGCAGCCAGTTTACCCAAAAACATACCAACTTCTTTATAAATGAACTTCATTTAAGATTTTTCTTTTTCAGTAACTACATCACCAAGCCTATGCTTTAACCAATATTCACAAATCATAAGCTCACCAGCTGAATTGGAAGCCCATATTTTGTTTTCAGTTCCCACAGTAAATTCAGTCAACAACAATGTCATCGAGCTGTCTCTGAAGTACTGTTACACCTCTATCAGCTTCATGGGCACTATCATTAGAGAAGTGAGACCCTAAATCTTCTGTGCATGAGCATGCCTGAAGATCAACACACCTATCTCCACTGAGCTGTTCAAAACACATCACCTTACTACTCTCACCTTACAGGAACCTCATTGTGGTCTTCAACATACTCATGAAGGGAAGCAGAAGGGCAAGAACTGATCTCTTCACTCTGGTAACCAGGACTCAATGAATTGCATGAAACTGAGCCAGTGCAGGTTTTAGGTTGGATATCAGGAAGAGGATTTTTACCCAGAGGGTGGTTGAGCACTGGAACAATTTCCCCAGGGAAATGATCACAAGCACCAAGACTGCCTCAGTTCAACAAAAGTTTGGACAAAGTTCTCAGCACATGGTTGGATTCTTGGGGTGTCCAATGTAGGAGCAGGACTTGAACTCAGTGATCCTGATGGGTCCCTTCTCACTCAGCATATTCTGTGATTCTATGAGGAAACAGAAACATCCTTCAGTGCAGAAATCCAAGCCAACCAACTGCCTCTATCCCTCAGTTTTCACATACTAAACCCTAATGTGATCCAAATGGAAAATCATCAAGCAACTACAACCAGCAATAAAATACCATATGTTTTGACAGAAATTTCCCCCAGCATCTAACTGTCTAAATTTTAAATAACTGCCACACTCAAAAAACTCACTATCAGAAAAAAAACAAAATGAACCCACCCTTGAAAATAAACAGCAACAAGCAGAAAATAAATTATCTGTAAGTCCATCTCTGCAGCCACTGCCACAACTGCCCTCTGGGCAGCCCCAATACAATCCAGGGAGCCTTCACATGCTCCCCATGAAACATGACACTACATCTGTGCACTACAAGACATGGAAATATGCAATTGGACAATATATAAAGTGAACTCTTTTAGACAATTAATAAAGAACCAGAGCATCTAGTTACCATGTAGAGAATATTTTTCACTAAATGTTTCCTCTGACATCCCTTGGTCATCCTGAAAAGTGGCTTCTGTTATAACTCTAAAAGACAACACTGGAAAGGAAAGGGTCAAACTCTAGTGGAGTAAAAAAGAAAGAAGTTATGGACTCAGCAAAGTCCATGTATTTAAGGCATACTTTGATCTTCGTTCTGTCTAGCTGAATGACACTTGTTCCACATGGGCTGCCTGCCAACCTGTTTCCTCCCTGCTTTGCTCTGAAGAAATGAATGTGTTATCAACTTCCTCTTGCTAGATCCTCATCTTTACCCCACAGGCTGTAACTGCCCTTTTTCTTTCAAGTTGACTGGTCATCTAGCACAACTGTGCTGAAAAAAGAATTATTGTCTCTAACCTGTACTTCCTCTTTGGAAGATGCTGCTACTGGTTTCTAAGTCCTGAGGTGAGAGCTGCATGTCCACCAATACTGCTGTTTGAATATTTTTCATATTTCAACTGGTCTTGATGCCTAAAGCCAGAGGAAGAAAAAACTTCCAAACAATGTCAAAAGAGGTAAAAGAAAAAGTGCAGACTCTTTAATGGAAGAATCCGGATTCCAAGACGAATGCTGGCCACCCTTATCACCCCACATTTATAACACTCAGTAATGCCAGCCCCCCTCAACATATCCAGCTAGATTTTGTCACACCCCTGTGCCCTCCCCTGGGTATGCCCCCACCCCCCGGAGGTTCTCCAGGTTCTCTGGTCCTCTATTTTGTCTGATCTTCTACAATGTCCTTGCTATAGGCTATTTGCCTCGAATGGAATGTTAAACATAGCTTCACAAGATGTGGGGAAAGCCTAACAAGAAAGCTTGTGAATAAAACCATACAGACAAGCTAAAACCCCTGAAATATGTGAGAAAAACCCCAAGACACCATTCCCCCTTTTAGAGGTTAGACATAGAGCTCCCAGTCTTTTGGAAAGCAGTGATAACTGGCCATGGCTTTCTCAAAGCAGCTAAATAATGTTAGACAAGGATGGCCTGGGTGTTTAAAGGCTGTGGCAGCTACTGTTATGTTGATTCAAAAAGCCTGGAAATTTACCTTGGGTCAGCACATTGTCTTTATGTACCACCTACAGTCCAAACTGCACTAGAACAGAAGTGGAGAATGATGCCTTGGGGGTTTTCTCACATATTCCTGGGGGTTTAGCTTTTCTCACATATCTCTGTACGCTGCATGGAATTCTCTGCCATTGCTTCCCCTGGAAAAAGGAGGTGAAGACACACAGACTACTTCAGTTTCCAGGATGGAGTAGCAGCTAAGCTCAATACTGCACAGACAACTTACTCTTGCAAAAAAAAAACCCCTTGATTGTCAACTTTTGAATATTTATAAACTGTGTATCAGGATCCGGATGAGAACTGTGTGTGGAGTCCTGCAAATATGAAGACTAACGAGTGTGCAAGAGCATTTCTTGGCCCCATCACTCAGTCAGAAATTTTGCCAGCAGCTCAAGCAGCAGTGCTTCAGGGTGGGTTATTAAAAAAACTGTTCCTGAACCTTTCAGTTGCATCAGCAGAGTGGCACTTTCCAAATGAGTTGCAGGTACAAATAAGGCCGTGTGAGTTTTTCTTTATTTGTCTTGCATGAAATTCAGCTTTGTGGGGCAGTCCTCTGAGGTGTTTGTGACTAGTCCTCAGGGTGACAGCAGAGTGTTTGCTCCCATTTCCTTCCACTCCTTCATTTCTGGGTGATGTCTGTCAAGATCAGCATAGAGGAGGGGACAAAACCCTTCCTTGTGAAAAAGCTTTCTTGGTGAGACATGAATAGAAGATTTGTACCTGCCAGTAGGACTGCAAAGAGGAAAAAAAAGAAAAAAAAAAAAGGGAAAAAAGAAAATGTCATCCTGTGGGTCTCAAGGGCTCTCACCACACCAGCAATGAGTCACCAGAGCCATGAGAACTTCCCCGCAGCCTCAGCCAGGCAGGGCATTGCCAGGCCAGGCCAAGCGTGCTCGCCTCACTTTGGCCCTGCACTTGGAAAAGAAAGGAGCCCAGTTTCTGACAAACAAGTGGGCAGGGTGCCAGCTGCCTGGTTTCTGAGCACTAAGAAGAAGGAAAAGCAGCTCCTTGGAGAAAGGCTGGACACAGGCACCAGCAATGGAAAGATTTAACCCTTCCAGGTTGGTTTTGCAGAATGTCACAGGGACCACGAGTGTGCCCACTGTGTCAAAATCCACCACTCAAATACCAGAGAAATCCTATCTTGCACAAGCTGATGAAGCTCACTTTTATAAGTGTTTGTCATCAAAAGCCTTTATGCAGCATCTTCAGAGCAGACATCTATTTAATGATCTGCAGCATAGTGTCAAATCAAAGACACAACAGCAGTTGTCCTATCCCCAGGCATGTAGACAAAGGCACTTATCATATTTCACATGGTGGTGTTGTGGTCTCCATAACTCTAATGCAGCTGTGTGGCCAATACTGACCGACAGTGCTTTTTAGCATTTAGCATTCAAAAAAATATACATTGTCTTGAATAAAAAAGTCAAGGGTAGCTTGTGTAGTGCTGCCAGTTTTCTTTTCCTCTACAGTTAATTGCAGCTAATCTTCAGCGCTAAACTTCAGTTGTTCATTTTTAAGTCAGTTTTTCTCTCTGTTTATTTGTTTCTCAGATGTGTATGGGTGTGCTTTGATTTTCTAACTTCTTTTATCATCCACAGATCACCTGTCTACTGCCTCATGTACCAGCACAACACAGACGTGTTTTGTACCACAGACTGAAAAGCACTTTCTTTTCTCTTTCAAAACTTTGATATTACAAAATGCTGCGTTAAACTGCAGCCTTACATTAAGAAAGAGCAACCATAAAATCCTGAGAATCAACCCAGCAGGACACCTCTATCTGGTTATAAAGGTAACAATTAAAATACAGAGGGGCTAAAGAATATTGCCTAGTTCACAGAAAATGCAGAAGAAACTTCTGCTCAAATTACACACACTTGTAGTTACTTGTAGTAATTTGTAAATGCAGAAGGGGACTGAAGCAGTCTCAGAAGACTGCACTGTGAATTACTAAGAGTATGGAAGTAAATGCATAAGAAACAAGGAAAAAATATTACTAGCTAGTTTGTCAGGTCCTGCTGAGGGACATAAGCATCAAACAGTTGCTACAGCTATGAAGAAGTAACTTGGATAACAGTAAATGCTTGATCCCGCATCACATCCAGCAACTGATCTGGTCCCCTCAGGCTTGCTCAGGTTCCTGACCTTTGTCTCTGCCGTTCCCTGATGCACTCACATCATCTTTTCACACTGCAGAAAGCCTGCTTGGGGGCAGTCCATACATTATGGATGATACATGTGCTTAAGAGCCTCGGCACTCACCGCATGGCCTCATGCCCTCCTGTGACTACCCACTAAAACACTTACCTTTCACATGAAATTATAAACTTATATGGTTGCAAAACCAGAGAGTATCATCTGCTTTGGAGCTGTGAATCCTAAAGCATCAGCTGAATGAGCAAGTAAAATCCTGTTCTTCTACATTTATCTAAAAAATAATTTCCAGGGTGGAAGCCTACACAGAGTAACTTGGCCTAGAGATGCCCATGCCCCACTTTTCTGTTAAAAGCACATGATTCTGGTTTTAGTGGTGTCAATGGACCGAGTTTGGGAAGAATTAAATATGAATGTGTTGTTTCATCCCCTTTTTTATGTGGCTGGATAGAACAAAATTTCAAATTACTATAGTAACAGGCTGAAACAATATTCTGGAACTTGTCAGTATCTATCACTTATCCTGTGATCCAATAGTGGTTTGTTGACTGGGCTACTCCGCAAGGCGAGGACAATAAGCCAGAGCTTTATTCTTTTAACATATGGTCACCAGAAAAAAATATTCTCTTGTGCTTTGTACTCTGGACTACTCTTAAGTGCACCAACAATAAGATTCATAAAGAAAGGCATTACTTACCTGTGACTAAATCCCAGCACCCAGGTATGGATTTAAAATTTATGGAAATAAAATTATAGACATAAAAATGAGATTGCATAAATCCAGATGAGTGTTAATGAGTGTGAAGGCCTGCAAGAGTAATGGGTTATTTTATTATTATTGTAACATATGTTTATCTTTAAAGAAGTCATCTGTAAAAGGTATTGCACAGGGATTTAAGTCATGTGGGTAGGTGAAAGTAGCACAGGATTAGGTGGCTGGGGGACCAGGCTAAAATCAAGGAAATTATGTCATTCCCAAATTCAGAATACTCAGGAGTGAATCTCAATGGAATGGGAAGAATGCCAACAGAAAATGCTTTAGGAGACAGGTGAACACAAGGATGTTGCACATTTTGGTTGATGGTTTGTTGTTGTCATTGTTTGGGTTTGGAGGAAGGCAGGGGTGTGTTTGGATCTGTATTCCTGTGAGAGGTTTCTGTTGGTCAACTCAGGCATCTCTCCCAGACCCACACATGAAAACCCATCTCTTGTGGGGCAAATTCAGTTTCCAGAATGGCACAGAAGTTTTTGACTTGACTTATTTTTACAGCCTGTTGGAAAGCAGCAAACTGCTTTTTGTGGACACACAGCTCATTCAAAGCTGGCCACTAAGGGTATGTGGATCTACCCGTGGGACTGGCCATGTACCCATTGTGTACTGCTGGCACTCCTGGCAATAGCAGGAAGACTGCTCCCAAAAAGTGAGGTATGAATGAACTTTGAGATGTGAAATTCAACCAAGGGAAAACACAGTACCTAGCTTTAGAAAAGAAAAGAAAGACCATTGTGGAGAATTATAGTGCAGTTATAGTGGAGTTCAATACCCTGAAAAATACTCAGCCAAATTATTAGACAATCAGTCAGTGACACTCAGAGCATAAGGGGAAGGGAAAGAGCCACCATGGATTTGTGAAGAGCAGATTATATTAAATTGAACAACTTTCCTTGACTGGCACGGTCACAGGGCTGGTGGGTAAGGGTACAATATGGATGTGGCAAATCCTGGCTTCAGTATGATTATCAACAGCATGAGGTCTGAGCAGCAATTTCACAGATAAAACTGGAATTCAAAGCAGGTCTTACAAAACAAAATAAAACAAAATAAAATCAGCAGGATGAAACTCAGTGAGAGGACGGCATTCAGGTGAAAACTCAGGTGCCCAGAAGAAGCCCAAGCTGGTGAGATGGACTGGGCTGTGTCACAAACCAGGCTGGGGACCAGAGAAAAGCAGGGACTGAGCATGAATCAACAATGTGATACTGTTGGAAAAAAAGGCAAATGTCATTCTGGGACATACCAGCAAGTGCTATAAACAATTACTCCACTCTGCTCCGCATGGAGGAACCCTGAGGAGCAGCCTTGTGCCCAGACATTGGCACCAGGCTCTGCAGAGGATTCAGGCAGATGGGAACATACAGGCAAGAGGAGCTGCAAGGGAATGAAATGCATTATTTATGGGAAAAGGATGAACGAATAATTTGTTTAGGGTTCTGCCATAAATAATACACAGAACTGAACAATATTAAATGCAGAGATTCATGGGGTTTCTGGCATGTGGTGGCTTTGCTGGTGATATCTGAGAGACCTCAGGCACAGAAGTGGGGAGGTGGTCCAAAATGCTTGGAAATGAGCACAATGCCAGGGAAAAGGCAGATGCACCTGGGCTTGCTTCAGGGCAGGAAATGGTGTTACTGACCTTCTAGGGTATCACTTTATCGTATCATCCGCTTCCTGACCAAGATCCAAAACCACCAGAAACCCGTGGTCTGAGCTGATCTCTCTGGTGAAAGGACAGAAGGGGACCAAGTCCCATGCTGTACATTTCTATGTATGACTTTCTTAGGAAATGCTAAACCCCTGAGGATGCCATGATGGGCTTTTGACATGCAGGGTGGGAAAAACAGGATGCCACTACCAATCTGTCTGCCACATGGCACCCTAGGGTGGCTAGGCAGACATGGAGCAAGAAAATTCTAGTGCAATTAAAAAAAAAAAAAAGAAGACAAATAATTTCTGACTGTGGATCAAAGGACATCTGTGGGTAATAAAATACCATAAATCTCAATAAAGACTGAACCATTCAGCTTAGAGATGTTTTGCTGGGGATTACTGCTCTTGTCCAGGACTGTCTTCCCATGAACAGATGTCAGCCTGAAGGATAAGGACAGGGTACTTTCCTCCCAGCATCGTTGGCTGGGGTTATCTCTGCCAAGGACCACTCCTTTCGGTGTAGGAGGGTTAGGAAGAGATGACGTGTCTCTGGCAGTTGCCAAAATCATGTTTGTTTGCCTTTGGAAAACCAAAATCTCACATTCCCTGTGCTTCACATGACCTGCCTCTCTGCCTGGGTCTTCTGAAAAATCACAAAGTGACCATGAAATTTGCTTATTTTGCTACTCATGATAATAAGACCATGGTACCACTGTTTGTCCAGGTGCTGCACTGAACAGACCAACATATCCAGCATTGTTTTCTTACTCACATATTGCACCTTGGCTGTTTTTATATTGTCCTTCAATATTTCTTCACCCATACACTACTTTGGAGAAAGAATATTTTTGATAAAGGATTCTGGAAATGAACAGAATTTTTTTTTAATTGGTTTCTGGGTTTTTCATCAACTTGCTGTTTCCAGATTAATATTCTGAGTAGCTGTCCTCTCTAATCCAGAATCAGATCACATTGAAGAGTTCCACTGCCCTCTGACAGAAGTCCAGCCTAAAGCAGGTGTAAACCATCCCTAACTCCACAGCAGAGCTCATACTGGAATACTCGGGACTTTCCATGAGCTTCCCATAACTGAGCAGTAAATCTGCAGCACCAAAGTTGAGACCTTACCTGGGTAGAAATCAATGGACATGATTGAATTCATGTCTGCTACATTTTTAAGCTGTGCAAAGCATTATATTTTAATGTTAGGAATGTTCTGGGATTGTGCATCCCTTTGGATTCTCTTGGAGGGTTCCCATTCCAACATGGAGAAGGGCAGGGGGAAGTTGTTTCCTCCTGCAACTGAAAAATGCCTTCCCTGCCCTCACTCCCATGACTTCTTCCTCCTAGAAAACGAAGAATACAACCAGGCTTTCTGAGAACATGAAAAAAGCATGTGATAGTGCTTTTAATGTCTGCTGCTTTTCCGTGCCCTGTTCTGTGTTTGTTTCCTGGGGCTGCACAATCTCTAGCAAAGAAAATATTTCTGAGCAATCCTTTGAAAATCCTCCTCCACTGTGTCCAGGGAACTAATCTTGTGGGACAATACCAAGAAACAGAAAGCACTGTGGGTTTTCTACTCAAAGGAATACTCTTCATTTGAGCACATGTATTCAGGGATGGTAGAGATCAAATGAAAAACAGATAAGCATCTCGATTATTTTAATTAACACAAATGCTGAATCTCACAAAATCCTTATTTCCATGGATTGAGGTGCAATGTCAAACTCACCAGGAGTCTTGATTCTGCACAGCTGCTTTGACTGTCCTGGCAACACCCCACTGTATTCATGTTCTGGATTATGAAACTCTGCAGTTGCTCCAGGCTTAATGGGTTTGCTTTGTTGTTGTATTACAATAATTTTGGACTTCACAGTACACCATACAGAGGAAACACAAAATTGCTCAGTATTGGGGTCCAATATTCAGAAACTGAGGCTCCCACCAATTGATGTGCATGAATATATCAGAAAGAGTGATGAAGTTGACAAATATATTCGTTCTCCATTATACGAGTCTTCTGTTATATTGGGTCTCAAATGCAAGGCAGCTGTCACGGAAAGGAAAGTGCTGGCTCTTCAACAACCACAGACATTGGTGTAAGGAAATGTTGCTGAAGTCATCATGTGTGTTATCACAGGCCTCTGCAGAGAAAACAACTATGCACGTGAAAGATTAGTATGTAAAATAGCATTATGAGTTTTCAAAAGCTTTCTGCAAACCTCAGGACTGGATGCTAATAGTGTGTTCTGTAGTGTAGTTTAGATAAGAGCCCATTGTGAGATGGAAGAATTCCCAGCATTAAGAAGTGCTAGTTGATTACAACATTCAAGAACTTGTTCATTTGAGGTCTACAAACTTATTTACGACAGGCAGCCCCAGCAGATTCCATGATTCATGTAGCTGCAAGGGAGTTGGATTTAACTCTTCAGAAAAAAAATCACCTCCCAAAGAGGTAGCAGAGACTGTCCTTTTTCAGTACAACATGGGAAGATGAAAAACTAGAAGTCTGCTGTAAGGCTGAGAATTCGTGATAATTTCTGAATAGTTGCATGTTATTAGTGAATCACATTTGTTACACAAATTAGAAGCAGGTAACATCATGGTTTCTGGCTGGACAGAGGAATGCTGTTTACAGTTATAGTTTTTTTTCCTGGAAAATGCTGGCACAGATTGAAAAAAAAAGTTCTAATTTATATCCAGTGTTGCTTAGTTGGACTGGTCAGATAAATAAGTTCCTAAAAACCCTGACAAAGTGAAAAAAATAACTAAATGTTCATATTTTAAAGGTGAAATGCTATGCTTTCATGACACAGTTTCAGTTTCAGTTACTTGTAATGTTTTATTTCAGGCACAAAAATTCATTTTGTTCAGCTACAAATTTTTTTTTTTCATTCTTCAATTCATCTAAAATACTTAGAATATTCTCATTTTGGGTCAAACTGTAGTTTAATTCTTTCAGTACTGTCAATGAATCAAAAAAAACCTTACTAGCCAAGTTTTATTTGCAGGTTCCATGTTCTGTTTTAATCCCTCAAAGTCTTTTTGCATTTTCTAGCAATTGTGGGTGTTTCAGACAGAGCATATGTGTACATTTATCTATAAAACAAATTCTGGCACAAAGCTTTAGTATGATGGAAAAAACATTTTGATTTATGAGCTGCTTTGCTTTGTTTTGTTTCTTCAGTACCTGTCTGAAATGCTAATATAAGAAGATTAAAGATACATTTTCTGTTTCTGTCTAAAAAAAAACCCCAAACAAATAAAATCAAATCTTGTCCTTGTTCTAGAAGTTTTGATGATACTATGGATTTTTTATTTGTCATTTCTTACACATACCTGTGGGGTGTTGGATGGTTTGAGTTCTTGTAGTGATTTGACCCTGACTGGATGTCAGGTACCCACTAAAGCCACTCTCTCACTCCCTGCCTCTGCAAAAGGACAGAGGAGAGAAAATATAATGAAGGGTTTCATGAGTTAAGGACCATAAGAGATTCCTTATTGATCATTGTCAGGAGCAAAACAGACTCCAAGTGGGAATATTGATTAAATTCATTACTAACGGAATCAGAGCTTAAGAATAAGAAGTAAAATAAATCTTAAAGACTCCTTCCCCCCACCCCACTCATTCCAAGTTCTACCTCCTCCACCCCAGTGGTGCAGGGAGATGGGAATGAGGGTTACGGTCAGTTGCTGTTTCTGCAGCTGCTCAGAGAAAGGATCCTTCCTCTGCTTCCCATGGGGTCCCTCCCACAGGAAACAGTCCTCACAAACTGCTCCAGTGTGAGTCCATTCCACAGACAACAGTCCTTCACACACTGCTGCCACATGGGTGACTTTTCCATGGGATCAGTCCTACAAATTCAGGTTGCTTCAGCATGGGTCCGCCACAGGCCACAAGTCCTACCAGGAAATCCTGCTCCAATATGAGCCTCCCATGCTCCTTCCAGCATCCACCTGCTCCGACACGGGCTCCTCCACAGGCTGCAGCTGGATCTCTGCACTCCTGTGATCCTCCACGGGCTGCAGAGGTACAGCTGCTCCACCATGGTCTTCACCGTGGGCTGCAAGGGAACCTCAGCTCTGGCACCTGGAGCACCTCCTGCCCCTATTTGTCCACTGACCTTGGTGTCTGATGTTCACATGTTCTCACTCTGCTCTTCTCCAGCTCCCATCTTCATCTAATCTCTTTTTTTTCCCTTCCTTCTTAAATATGTTATTACAGGGGCGTTACTGTCACTTCTGATTGGCTCAGCCTTGGCCAGTGGTGGGTCTGGCCTGGAGCTGCTGGCATTGGCTCTGCCAGACATGGGAGAAGCTTCCAGCAGCTTCTCAAAGAAGACTCCCCTATAGNCTGCTTCCCATGGGGTCCCTCCCACAGGAAACAGTCCTCACAAACTGCTCCAGTGTGAGTCCATTCCACAGACAACAGTCCTTCACACACTGCTGCCACATGGGTGACTTTTCCATGGGATCAGTCCTACAAATTCAGGTTGCTTCAGCATGGGTCCGCCACAGGCCACAAGTCCTACCAGGAAATCCTGCTCCAATATGAGCCTCCCATGCTCCTTCCAGCATCCACCTGCTCCGACACGGGCTCCTCCACAGGCTGCAGCTGGATCTCTGCACTCCTGTGGTCCTCCACGGGCTGCAGAGGTACAGCTGCTCCACCATGGTCTTCACCGTGGGCTGCAAGGGAACCTCAGCTCTGGCACCTGGAGCACCTCCTGCCCCTATTTGTCCACTGACCTTGGTGTCTGATGTTCACATGTTCTCACTCTGCTCTTCTCCAGCTCCCATCTTCATCTAATCTCTTTTTTTTCCCTTCCTTCTTAAATATGTTATTACAGGGGCGTTACTGTCACTTCTGATTGGCTCAGCCTTGGCCAGTGGTGGGTCTGGCCTGGAGCTGCTGGCATTGGCTCTGCCAGACATGGGAGAAGCTTCCAGCAGCTTCTCAAAGAAGACTCCCCTATAGCACTCCCCTGCTACCAAAACCTGGCCACAGAAAACCCAATAACGTTTTCAATGGTTATTTCTATAAAGAAGTAATCATTGTCTTACATAATCACTGACAAAAAAACCCAAAAGCAAAACTGTCAGTCACTGTAACAGAGGGCACATTGAATTAACACTGGGATATCTGTTCAGCAGGGGAGCATTTCTGGCCCAGTGAAGAGCAAACCATCTGACTAAGCATCTCTTCCTTTAGAGCTGGCCAGTGGTCACTCTCAGTTTTCTGTAATGCCACCAGCTTTCCCAGCTGTTCCATGACTGCAGCACCTTCCAGAAACACAGGATGTGGGTAGTTTTTTGTTTCATCAGCCCCAAAAACCACATGAGAACTGAGGCAGCATCACAGCTCCAAGAAGCTAATAAGCCTCAGGACAGGGCTTTGCTCACCCAGGAATTCACACAGATCAGCTAAAGCTTGTCTTTGCATTTATGGATGAGTGTAACAGCAGCTTATGTGTGCACTGTTCTCCTTTGTGCACAGCAGTGTCACACAGCAGCTCTACAGTGCAGCCCTTCTTGGCCACCCCTGTCCAAGCTGATGCTCCCAAGAGCAGAGAAGGAACAGCCCAACATCACTGCAGGGTGCTGTGGCAATTGGCCACACAGAAGAACACCCTTTATAAACCAGAGCGAGGCTGATTTTAGGAGCAGAGGCCTGGAGGATGGTTTCTGTGGGAGGGGAAGGGCACAAGTGCAATTAGATAGGGTTATGTTTCACTCTACACTTGACCCCTCCAGAGCATATACTTTTTGCAAGGTATTTTGTAGGCAGAAATGGAAGGTGAAAGATGAGCACAGTTGTCTGCCATCATCTATGAGGAGGTTGCCTATACAGGATATCCATCCCACCCAGGCAGCTCTGCTGGGAATGTAGATTTATTCACTCATGTCTTTTACTAACAGATAAAAAAGAATGCTCAACAATATAATGATATCTCCTACATGGTGATTCTGACATGGAAAATACCCGATGTATGTGTCAGGTACTCCCAAACAGCTCACATTCCTGGAAATAGCCAACAGAAATAAAGAAGCAAATTAAAATGTGATGGCTGAACAAAGAAAAAAAATCATATACACTTTCTTCCTCATATTTTTACAAGATTTTCATAGAAGTTTTTTTCTCTAACACCCTGTAAACTGACATTTTTATTGACACATTTTGTGGACAAACATTTTCCTTGCTCTCCATCATGGTTTCAATGACTGTAAGGGAAGCAAGAGTGCATTTTCCTTTAATCCAGTTCTTCCTACAGTCTGAATCCAAGGTTTACAGAGCTAAAATACTCCATAAGATCGTTTGTCTTTCACATACTTCTGCCTTGGCAACATCATCTGTGGTATGAGAGGGAAGCCTCCCCAGTGAAATATGGTTGTAGTTTACTGTCTTTCAGACCAAATATCCTACTTTGGCTACCAGTAAATTCAATGGGAAATGTGTCATATGTATGTGGTACAAAATTTGCCACATTAGTGATAAAAGTAAGTGAGTTTAATCCTGATTTTATGAAAGTCTGTAGCAAAGCTCTTGCTGTCTTCTAAAGGGCCAAGCTTTCACTTACTGTGGGTTTTCTAATAAGCAGATGGACAGTGTCACTCAAACAGAAATCTTTCTGTCCTTACTATCTCATTCTTAGGAAAAGTTCTAAATGGTCAAAATGCCACACAGCTGGCCACAGACAGAATATTTATTTTCCTTTCTTTTGACAAGGCACAAAATAAAATATGATTTATTTTATTGCCTCAGACTTGTGCCAGCTTCTAAGGGGTGGCAGAAGAAAAAGCCATATTGTCATTGAACTCAGCAAGCCCTGCTTTGAACAGATGCAGCAAGTCATAGTGGCTTCTTGGAACAGAACTGCACATTATCATTTTGCTGGATGAATGCATGACACAGAAAAGTTGTTCTTGATTAAAAACAAATATCCAGCATGGCAAAAAGAATGAGTAAGGATAAACAGTGATTAAGTGTGATATGTCTGAAGGCTTCCCACAGTATAAAAGCCATATGTGGGAGGCATGAACCTAAAATTAAACTCCTAACAGTGTGAGTTAAGGTTTTTGAATGAGGCACCTGACATAATGCAAGGGGGAAAGTGTGAGTAATTGGCTCATCAAGGGAGATTCTCACCACTTTCCCATGATCTGCACCTTCTTTCGCCTGCTATGCTCATCCAAGCAGGAAAACACCATCCAGGGGTCAGCCCATACAAGCTGACTTGCTCATCCCTCCAGTCCTGCTTGTGCAACGGAGCTCCTGTGTGGAGCTGAAGCAGGAAAGCCACTGTGGGCAACCCTGGCTAAGCCATGGCCCATTGCAAACTGAAGTCCAGGTGGGCTGAAGCTGGTACAAGTGCTAAAATTAAGTCAGCCTGCTTGCAGCCTTCCCATCCTGTGCTCACTCATCTAAAGTGCTGCACCACAGGCTCCAGTATGGCAGAAAGAACCACAGATTTATTGAAAGAGGGAGCTGCTTGCAATTAATACAGGCCTTCCCTGTCTAACGATGGGCTGGTGATTGCTGTCCCTGTGGTTGTCATTGTGGTCTGGAGCCTTAATGTCGATGCAAGCAGAAAGGCAGAGTGGCATATTTTCATTTGAGACTGACACTTTTGTTCCCTTGGTGGTGCTGCAGCCTTGGGATTCCATAAAGAGCCTGTACTATTGAAAGGAATGTCATCTGCCTTTCCCGACACCTAGTGTCATCTGGCTTTCCTGATACATGGTGGTCCTAAGGACAGCCATCAATTCTGAGCATCTGCATTGCTTGCCCCCTTCTGCCATGCAACTGGCATTCCTGCATGGCCTTCCAGAGGCTTCCTCCTCTCAGCAAATGAGAGGGAGTCTCTGGTTAGGAGGAATCCAGCATCTCCCAAGGCTTTACAACACTGTTTGCACTGCCACTCAAACTGCCTTTTGCAGTAGCTGCACAATCATTCATTCACCCAGACTAAAATAAGTAACTGCAAGTTCCTTTAGAGTTGTCAGCCACTCAGAAATTCTGATTTCTTCTCCATTAGTCTTCACTGTAGACACAATAAAACAATTTTTTCACTTTTCTTCACCGAAGGTGAAATAAACCAGATTCAGTCAGGGTACATCTGTTAGTGACTGCGAAATCCCGGAGTTTTGGGTTGTCCCTGTAATGCTGAAAGCCTGATTTCTGCTGCCCAACAACTTGGCCTGAGGCCTCAGCAGAGGGAGAATGCACAGTACCCTGGAGGCTTCTCCACTCATTCTGGGCATGTTTGGGGAGTGAGACTGAAATCACTCCCTTGACCACCCTTGCTCACACAAAGACTTGCTGTGACCATGAAGGAAATCCTTGCTCAAGTGGAGCATAGGGGTCCTGCACATGGCATGTGCATAATAAAGGCCTAAATTAACTCCAATGAGAGAAAAACTGTAGAGAAACAAACACTGAGGGGCCATTATGACTTCCCGGAACATGAGCAAAATTTTCCAACCTGTTGTTACCAAACCTTTAAACAGTTATGTAGCTTTTCTCTTTTTGGGTGGAGAGACTCTCTACCTAGTCAGGGTGCAGCACATTTAGCACATGCTTGGCTCCTGTTTTGGCATCTGTGCTGTCTGGAAAGATGCTGCATAGTCATGGGAAAGGCAGGCAGCACCCTGATGCAAGATCAGCTGCTGTAGTCTTCTCCCACAAGGAAATGCAATCAATGGAGCCATCCTATGTCAGGCTTGAAATGAATAAATTATTAAGAAGGGAAGCTTTTGCTCTCCTCTCTCTGTGGAGGAGCTGTCTTCATCCAGCTCCACACTGCTCCAAGATGAAGTAATTTTGGCTCCCTGTGTTTCAGATATTTGAAATAACAAACTCAAATTTCTTACTCATCCAAAGGCCAAACTGTCTTAATGTTATGGCTTAATTTTCACTCTGACCTGTGCTCTGAGTGCAAGCATTTGGATTAGCAAGACACAGAAGCTGCTTCCACATGAGGCAAGTTTCCTATATGAGATGTGTTGGATGGGCAAGAGGTGGAATTCAAGCATTTTCAGTAAAATTTCCATGCAGTGCTCACACAACCGTTAATAGGAGAATTTAATTACTGTAAAGTATAACCAAACAAAACTGATAGA
>VYZS01041970.1:3940-17843 GCA_013400695.1 Neodrepanis coruscans | reverse complement strand
CAAACCCTTGGGGCTACCCATGTATATGTTAATGTGTGAAAATCTCTATAATAAAACCTCTGAAACTAATCATTTCATCTGAGTCCATCTTTAATTTTGAGTCTGTGCAAGTGAAAAAAATTATATATAAAGTAAGAAATATATTTAAATATATATTGGAATTTGGGTAAATTCTGTGGCCTAATATCTAATTCTATTGTTATATATTAAGTGAGGAGTCTTAAATCCTGTAAGACTCCAGACTAAATTTGTCACGAGAAACTACCTATTTTTATCAATATGTAAAAAAAATGACAGTTTTTAAATATAGGTCAAGCAGTTTCCTTAAGCAGTACGTGTTGAATGGGACAATTCCCATATATAAACCTAGGAGTGATATTTACTGTGCATTGAGAAATACACAGAAAAGAAGCCAGTTGTTGAGGAGCTGTACTGCCAAGTGAAAGTGCTTTGTGTGGAGATCAGCAGATTGTGCAGTATCAGAAATAATAAGAAAGAGATCAACCAGATCTCTTCTGAGTCCTTCAGTTACAGGAGTCTGAAACTCCAATGGCAGAGGAGGAGTAGGAAGACCTTTGAAATCAGAAAGTAAAAACTCCCATTGCATTGAAGGCCAAAGACTGATGATTTCTTCTACCAGGAGGAATGGTCCTGCCCTACCTCACAATTTGTAGTTACAGAATAGGTTAACTGCCCTTGTAGCCAATGAGAATCTTGAATTGCTGCCAAATACAGCACCTCAGATGTCTGAATCCAAGTCACATACATAATCACTAAAAGGAAGTGGTGACTGACAATGGTAGGAGACTCCCTACTGCAGGGCACGGAGACACCCATCTGCTGATTTGACTTGTCACCTTGGGAGGTTTGTTATTTTGTGTCTTCATGATGGTTTGAACTTGAGATCTTGTAAAGAGACTACAGAGGCTCTTCTGGCCTTCTGCTACCTCATTACTTTTCCATATAAGCACTAGTGATACTACTGGGTTGATTTCGGACTGTAGGATTCTGAGCACAGTGCTCAAGGGAATGTGCCTTTAACTGGGTTTATGATCCCACTGTTAAAGCAGCAAGGTCTGAGGAATACTCAATGGATCCCGTGTGTTGCACAGCTTGTGTCAGCAGGTTTTTGATGTCTACGGCCATGGGTCCCTTAAGAGGCCCGACAGCTCTTTGGAAGAAACAAGATCCATTTGGCTGCATGGCAAAAAGTTTTATTCAGCAGTAAGCTGTCTAGCTGAAGTAGATCTTTTTGAGGTTGGTGTGTAAACAACTAAATGCCTGCGGAGTGTCTTCTAAGAGAAAACTCTCAAGCGTGTACTAGGGAATTAGTACACTTGGGTGCCTCTCTGAAGTGTCCCTGCACTGATGTGAGTAGAATGGAGAGCAAACAGGAGTTAGAAGCCTCTGCAGTGAGAGGGGTATTACCTCATAGGGGATAGTGGAGACATGATGTCTTTATATAGGAAAGGTATCTGTGCTATGTCTTTCTGATGTGATTTCAGCTGTGACACAGTTTGTGTTTGCTAATATTTCTCTAATTTTTATGATCCTTGATCTTCTGTTCTTCTGCCAAACTGGTAACTATACTAGATGGAAAATCTGACTTTTTTCCTGCAATCAATTAAATTAAATACTTGTCACAGTAATACAGGATATTTGGAAATAAGGCTTCTAAGTTGTTTGAATTGACTTATTACTGTCCCTCAGCTTGATGTAATACAGAATACATAGTAAATAAAATCGTTTTTAAGTAAGAGTTTTGAAAAATATTGTTTCTTGAATGCTTGTAGATTAATCAGTAAATGAGAAAGAAAATAATCTGAAATTAACAGTGTTATTAACAGTGTATTAACACTGGTATTAACAGTGTTTAGTGTTTTTTAGTGTTACTTATGTCACTTTACAGATGTGGTCTGTACGCTTTGCTAGGGTACAGAATCAATATGGTCTATTATTGCAAATCAGGATGCTCAGGATGGTTCTGGATTTTGCTTGAGAATGTATATAAAAACAAGGAGTAAATGGCATGATAAACTTCGGCTCCTTACCTGTTGCACTTTTCCTCTTTCTCCCCATTTGGCTGCTACTTGAGGTTATCATCTCTCTCAATATCTGACAATAGCAATGTCTAGGAAAAAAAATGTAAGTAAACACATACTTCAATAGGCATTTTATCCTAACTTTACAGATACCATGGGTAATTTTAGATACAGTGGAAGGGTGTTAAGAAAATGGGGCTTGTGGACTAAGAGACAACTGATATAGTAGAAAAGAGATAGAAAAATATGCATTTTTGCCTTATCCTTTGGAAAAAGGGAAGTAAATCATACATGCCATCTTAAAACTAAGTCTTAAAATAGGTAATTAGGTGTTAAATTTCTAAACCAGTTTATATGTTTGATATAATTTATCCCTGTTAATATTTAATTGCTAGAGGTAAAATTAAATAATTTTTAAAGTAACATATTTAAATTTGCAGGCTTTTAAACAACATGCTCTGAGTGTACATTTGTGTGGCATATTTATGAAGTACATCCAACTATCTTAATGAATACTTATCTTACTGTTGATATATCTGTATGCCTCAGTTTAAGACGGTGAGAAGGTTATCTAACTACCACTTGGATGAGAGCTCGTTAGAGGAAATGCAACAAGATTTATTAAAAAAAAATAAAATGAAAAGATAGATAGATAGATAGATAGATAGATAGATAGATAGATAGATAGATAGATAGAAAGATAGAAAGAAAAAATATATATCTATATATATTTNGATAGATAGATAGATAGATAGATAAATGATACCAGCCATGCCTATCCCCACCCACACACATGAGACCACAGCCTCAACACACGACCCCAAGAGCCTAAATACCCTGGGACCCAGGCACCAAAAACACCCCAAACCCTAAAACAGGGCAATTGGTGAAACTGTAACCAAAGGGATTCAGGCAGTAAGCAGAGTGCTGAGTCTGCTGCCACTGCTATGTAGCTGGAGTCAAGAATCTGCAGCAGTCCTCTGCCACGGGAAGCACTGAACAACCCTGGATAAAGGGAAAAGTCCAAAACCCCTGGGGACCCATCTGGAGATTCAGGCAACAGACTGCAGCCAGGACGAGGAAAACAGGCAGTCCGAAGGAGATAGCTGAAATCTGGCACATGCCACTTTCATTCTCAGCACAGCCCATGGAAGAGTATTGTTAAAATAATTTTCCTTGTTCTGATGTCTTAAGGGGTATGCCTTATATTTCTGGATATTTATTTTAGCTTGGTAGCTTTAAAACCCATAAAGGCTCATGTTCAGATGTTGGCATTCTTCTGTATAGATAAGAGGGTATTAAGACAAAACATAGGCTTGGGCGTCTGATGCCTACCACGGGGCAATTCCTGGGAGGAGACAGGTAATAAGGGATATTCTTCTTGGACACCTAGGGGGCATAAAAGTTAGATGGACCTTGGTTGGATGGTATGATGAGTGGTAACTAAGAAGGCTATAAATATAGAGAGATTGTTTTTCTTTTCCTCCTTTGATCATGGGATCTTCACTGGTAAAACTGTTCTCCCTTCACCCCTACCAAACTGCGTGTTTGTGTCAATTTTCTTATCTTGCCTACAGGCAACAGCTCCTACTTGTAACTATTTTTTTTTTAATTGTCGAAAATGTTTAAATGTGAAATCTTGAGCTTCAAAAAATGCTAAGGAATTAATGAAAACTTAAAGAACATATATAAATTTTAAAATATATTCATAAGAAATTCAACCAAAAATCTTTAAAAGCTGTATTTGGACTGTAGTATTCAACAGGAAAAAAAACCAACCAAAAGCAAAAACACAACAAACAAAAAACAATCAAACAAAACCAAACTTCTGGATAAAATGTTCACAACCATATTTTTTTCTCAGCTCTGGTGTGAACTAAAGAGATTGTATAATTTTTAAGAATTGTAAGAATAACTTAAAATGTATCTTTTATTTGAAAATACAATGCAAAGTAATTCCTACAGAAATTCTCTTGTTGCATTTCATTGGAGACTTCCTCACTTTTGGATTTGTTGATGGGAACTTAGCTGCATGATTAAGCTACAGTAATTGAGTACTCACAATGAAAATGTTACTCTTGTTGAAACATTTTATAAAGTACTAATTGGAAACTTACAAAATTTAATCATCTTTGACAAAATTCAAGGCAATGTGAGGTTTGCCTGGAGAAGACCTTTTTTTTGCCTCATTTTTAAAAGTAAGTCCTCAAGTATTTAATGGCATAAATGCTGAAGAATTTGATCTATGCAGTGTTGTTGACTCCATCCAAAAATCATGGAAGGACTACAATACAATTTTAGTTAATTAAATTTTCACTTAATATGTTCATGTTTCTTTTAATTTGCTTATTTAAAAAGTATTTTTAGAACTAGATTTTCAAGATGCTATCTTCAGCATTTTGGCCAGGACCTTACATTTTCCTGGGTAGTGTTATGTTACTATCTGCTGCAGTTCTGAAAAGAGCACAAGATAACTTGAGAAGCACTAATAATTCATAGCATGACTCATGATTTGGACTGAAAAAATATACTTTTGAAATGGTACTCTAATGAGATTCCTTGTAATATCTTTGATGAATTCTATTTAAACAAAACTTCCTACGTGACAATATCACATCTAACATCATTGCTATATATTTTGTCTGATGATTCCAGTTCCAGATCAAGTGTATCCAAGAAACCAATAATTAACAAGTATTAGACTAAGAAAGAATGCTTTTGGTTTGAAGGTAATAACAGAAAAGAACAAATGTATTTGGTAAAGCCTTTCTCTTGACCTGAGGGAGATCATTATTATAAAAAACCCCCACAATATAGAAACAGAAAATACATTGTTTTTATTTGTTTTATTTTTAATGTACTTGTGGACCCACAGTAAATGTCAAACTGATCCAGTGTTCATAAGCATGATTCTTCAAAGTTCAGTGGAGGAATAATTGCCAAGGTTTTAATTTTCTTAATGGAGAAATAAGTACATGAAATCATATTTTAAATAAATCAAAATATACACAAAAATAATTTCTACAAAATTGATCATGCTTATTTGATTCCAAGCTATAATATGTCATTAAGGTGTCTTTATGAAGTTTTGGAATATTTTAAAAATGACGGTGCTAAATATTATGAAGTAAAATTATCTGACCCCAAAAAGTATGCATGCTGATGGTTGATGAATTTTTTAAAGTTTTAATTCTCTGAACATAGACTGAACACTTATCTGCTTAGGACCTACCAATATATATTTCTGAGACCAGTTTTTGTCTTAATTTTTGCACAATCATATATCAGAACTTGATTTCATGTGAAATGTAAGGTAAACATCATACATTTCAACAAAGAAGCTGGCTATTCCCTGAAGTGTTAAGCTCTTATAAAAAAAATTGTAACTAAGGCCTTCATCTTAAGATTCTGTTTCTGAGTTAAAGTACACTTAGACATAAATTTTTATTCACATCGGATCATAAATGAGAAAGGCCAACAATCGAACATATCTGCTGCCAATATTTTAGTCATAACTTTACAGATTATTGAATTGCATAATTTATTGTATTTATTACTAGCTTATCATTGTCTTTATTTTTAAATGACTCAACTGTTAGGTTGCAACACAACTGAAAACATTAGGGTCTTCACTTGGTTCACTTCTAAGACTTGGTTGCCTTATCTAATCTATTTGCTTAGACTTCTGCTAAATAGGCAGGAAATCAAATGAACGAATTTGTTGCAGATATGTTTTTCACTGTTATTATTGACTGCAGAACTCATACATTGTTGTGGGTCGGAGAACGGAAATTGTTTCTCCCCTTCCCAGCTCAGTCCCATTTGGAGCCCCGCGGGTGGCATCCGATGAGCTCTTGCTGGCCCATGGGGTGTTCGGGGGAAGCCCCGGCCCCTAGCGGGGAGGGCTGCGGTGGCGGTGGTGGATGTCAGGAGCGCCTGCAGGCGGACGCTTCCCCAGGGGCGGCAGCCAGGGGAGCCACCTCCGCAGTGGGGGGCATGCAAGTCGTTCCCCTTGCCCCGGGGTGGGAGCCGAGGGTGGCCGCGGAGCCAGGGCGGGAGTTTGGAGACCTGAGCTGGGCGTGGTGGCTTGTGCCTGCGGTTCGAACCACGGGGAAGCTGAGCCCAGCGGATCGCGTGAGCCTGGGGCTTCTGGGCTGCCTGGCACTTTGCCGAACAGGCATCGCGAGGCATCCAGTGTGGTGACACAACCGACCCTGGAAAAGCCAGCAGAAGCGGCGCAGGCCACAAGTCAGAGCGGTGACCGTGCGGACCAACAGCATGGCCAGTGCGGAGCCGGTGGCGGGGCTGCGCCAGTGGCCCGTGCTGGTGCTGAGGCTGTGCTGGCGGTGTGTGGCAGCGGCGCCAGCAGCAGCGACAGCCCAGCAGCAGCACCGGCCTGACGACGTCAGCCACGTGGCGCTGTCGGCAGCCACCATTAGCGGAAGTGCCATCCCGGCGTGTGTGGCGTTTCCGGACGGCCGCGGTGCTTCCCGCGGGCCACTGCGTGCGCAGGGCGGGCCCCCAGGGCGGCTGACCAAAGAGAAAAGGGCCAGCCCTGGGGACCCATCTGCGCAGGCGCAGGATTGGGACCTCACTATAAAAGCGGAGGACGGCCGGCCATCTTCCTCTTTTTCGGCTTCGGAGCTCAGGGGAGCAACACCGCTCTTTGCCGCTGCGTCGGAGCTGGCAACCACGTGGATGACGGGTCAGAGATTCCACCGCAGCGACTTGGTGTGGTAATTTTGGGGAGGGAGAGCTGTTTCTTTGTTTCTGTTTTCTTTTCTTTTTCCTTTCCTTTTTGGATCACGTGTTTTTGTGATTAGTTTTCTTTCTTTTCTAAGGAATGGGTTTTTCTCTCTCGGAATCGCATTCTTTCTTGTGAATTCCTGGGGGGCTGACCTTTTCCTCGGGGGTCATTTTTTTTCTTCCCTTGTGGGTTTTTTTTTTTCCCTTTCCCCGGGGGCGGGTGGTCTGGCTATTATCGGCGGCTGCTGCCCGGGTTCCAAAGACCACATCTCTTCCATCAGCACTAAATCCCTTCCTGGGGCTATTGGGAAGGGGAGGGAGGGGGCCGCTGACGGTTTCTATCTTTCTTGAGTGTTTTTCTTCAGTAAACAGCCAAGCAGAAGCTCGTGCTGCTGGAGAGCCCTCAGATCGGCCGTGTGCTTCCTCTAATTACCCCGGCGTCTCTCCGGGAGCCCAGAGAGAGACAAGCACTATTTCCAGAGCGTCCTCATCCCAACACGGGCCCTGGGAAACTTACTTTGTCTGTCTTGTTACACTTTATTTGTCGGGTTTTGTGTGTGCGTGAATATAAACTGTGATATTTGTGTGTTTTCTTCATTTTGGGGGTGTCTGTGGCTTCTCTCGGAATCTCTTGTCCAAAATCGCTAAATTTGTGGTAAAACCATGACATACATAATTTTGTGAAATATTTGAAAGCTACTGAAGGTAGTATAAAGCAACTAAAACCCTAAAGTGAACTTCTGATAAGAATCATGCTCAAGCAGAAGGCATCTGTCTCCATAAACAATATGGTAAGTCTCCTAATTCAAGTTAGGTGCCTAAATATAGCACATGTAAGTATCCTTCACCAACACTAAAACAGAATTTTATTTTTGTGGACTCCCCATCCCTCAAGGTGCTCAAGACCAGGCTAGAGCAACCCTATCTATTGAAAGGTGTCCCTGCCCATGGCAGGAGGATTAGAATTAGGTCATCTTTATGGTCCCATCCAACCAAAGTCATTCTAAGATTCCATATGCTGTTCTAAATTTTAAAATTGTATCGGGAGTAAGATGTCCACACTAAACTCTATAGATGACAGTGGCTCAACTTCCATTTAAAAGTTAAATATTTCCTCCAGCCATCTCTCTAATGATTTGTGCTCAATGATTTGCTGAAAGGAGCCAGTAGAGGTTGTCAGCACCCTCAGAGTAGGAAGGGAAAATCAGATGGCAGGGCAAGAAGGAAAAGAGGAATTGTAAATGCTTTTCTTCAAAGACAGTTGACAGAGAACTTTGATCTAGTTTATACAGAAATAGAGCTTTGAAGAGCTTGGATATTCCCTACCTAATAGGGTGCCAAAGTTCATTAACATGCTCACAATCCCTGACTATTCCAAAATTTGGTATTTTTTTTTCTAATGTTGATTTTTATCTAAAAAGTGCTGCAATAACTTTCCCAGAGGCAAGTTCCACCTTCTGGAGTACAAAGAATTATTTTTGATATCTAAAAGTGGTAGACTGCAGTATCTTTTTATTACTCTAAGTTTTAGGTTTGGTTTTTGGAGTTTTTTACTCTAGTGAGAAATCATTTGAATTATGTTTAAGATGTTTTAAGTCTAAAATGCCGTGGGGAACTACTGGGGTATGATTGTGTTTGTCATATATTTTCCAGCTTAAAAAGTGAAGTGGGATGGCAAGTTTTAGCTCACAGGATCTGCTGTGGAAAAGTACTTCAAATCTGCTATAATTCTATTAAATTGAAATTTGAAAAACAAACAAACAAAAAAACAACAAAAAACAACAAACAAACAACAATTTTCAGTTTTAGATGTCACATTAAGTAGAAAATTTACATTAGTATGTTTAATATAAGAAACATCTATAAGAAAAATATTTAAGTATTTTAAAACTTTCTGATAATTAGAATAGAAAAAAGTGTGTTAAATATATAACAATACATAGTTAAAGAGAGATGCAATGAAGAAATTTTATACACAATAATTTCCTAAAAATGTTTATTATTGCTGTGAGTACTGGGATGATTTAATCATTTATTACAGTCCTATTTTTTATATTGTCATGGTTAAACTCTGGCTGGCTGCTAAGCCCCACACAACTGCTTGGTCATTCCCCCTGATGGGACAAAGGAGAGAATCAGAAGAGTAAAAGTGAGAAAACTCGTGAGTTGAGATAAAGACAGTTCAATAAGTAAAGCAACAATGAATTCACATGCCACTTCCCACGGGCAGATTGGTGTTCAGCCATCCCTAGGACAACAGGGGTCCATCACACATAACAGTGACTTGGTAAGACAAACATCATAACAGTGATTATCCTCCTCTTCCTCCTTCTTCTTCTCCCATCTTGATATGTTGAACATGATACGGTCTGAAATAACCTTGTGGTCAACTGGGATCAGCTGTCCTGTCTGTGTTCCCTCACAACTTGTGCACCCCCAAAGTCCTCACTGGTGGGGTGGGATGAGGAGGAGAAAAGGCCTTGGCTCTCTGTGCACACAGCTCAGCAGTACAGAAGACATTCTTGTGTTATCAACACTGTTTCCAGCACAAATCCAAATACAGCCCCATACCAGCTATTCTGAAAAAAGCCAATTCTACCACAGCAAAAACAGTGCACATGTATAGAATTGTCAACTAGCAATAAAAACAGTAATCCTAATGAAATTATTGGGAGTCTTACAGAATTAGTTTGGTTATTCTTAAAAGAGATTAAATTTTTATACTATTACAGAAGTAGAGAGTTTTGTGTGATCACTACCTGCAGACCTTTCCTGAAGAGAAGTTAGGTATGCTGAAATCAGACTTTAAAATACTTTGCACCTGTCAAATAACTGTCAATCAGTGACTTGCTCCACTATTACATTGAGAGCCCATTGCACAAACACTTGTTGCATGTTGTGTTTCTGAGGACTGCAAATCACCAAATTAACTGCTTAACTAGAGACTACGATAAACATCAAATTTAAAATTTTATGACAACTTGCAAGCAGAAGAGCAGAAACAGCAGAAAATTCTGAAGAGAAAATATTTTTCTATCAACAACTGCTAATTCCACTTTCTCATTAGCCCACCTACATTTAAAAATAAATTTAAAAAATAATTTTAGGGGATTTAATGACAATGACAATGGATGCAGATCTGTCCTTTTAGGTCTGACTAGGCACTTTCAAATGGCTGATTTTAATTGGAAAACCTTTATATATTTTTTTCTTTCTATTTTGAATTGTAGTTCTAATATAACCTAATATATTTTTCTGTCTGGATTTTTTTCCTTCATTTATTTTGCAGCTGAGCAAGCATAGTGTGAAAACAGTGGGAGCTTCTTAAGCAATTTACAGGATGTCCTTTCCCTTAGAATATTTTTTTATTATTATTAACAGTGATCATCAGATATATTATATTTATACAAGGAAGGATGCTAAGTTTAGTTTGTTGATAAAGTCTTTTGGTTGTTGCATTCTACTTTCATAAAATATATTTTCAGGCAGCTGTTTCATTTGCTATTTTTCATCAGCAAATGTGTTCTTTTCTAACAAAGAAACCATAGTTTTTGTCTACTGATTGATTTTAAGTATATTTGTCAGATATGCATAGCTCTTCAAAGCTCTTACACATTTTTTTTTTTAAATGCTGAATAGAAGCAATCATTGTAGTAGTGCCTTTTCTGAAAGGAAAGCAGGGAGATTAATTCAGCACTTATTAGACATCAAAGAATCCAATGAGAAAGGCATTAAAAATACCTTAATTGTATTATAACCTGACTGATCTGTTACTGACATTGACAGCTGATTAAATATCATAACTGCTACCATAAGGCATAAATCCTGAGGAAATAAAGTTTTTGTTATTTCTATTGTTTATAAGTTATTTTTTGCCTTTATAAAAGAAAAAAATATTTTAAAGTTCTAAACAGCATCTTACTGAGCAAAAATAATTTTAACTGATAATTTTTAATAACTATTTTCTCTTTTTAATGATATTTGAAACCCTCAGTCTTAAAATGTACAATTTAAATTGAAAAATTGTGGCATTTATGAAACTCTAAATTAAATTAATCTTATCAATACTTTTTTTTTTTTAAAACTAAATTATCCACAAAGGAGGGGCGGCAGAGAAGGCAGAATAAATCCAGTCAAGAAATGACAATATCAATACTCTTTGCTCCTTTTCTTTTGGTAACTGGCTGGCCAAGGTCAGCCCAGCCCCCTCAGCTTCTCCCTCATTCTTCCTCCTCAACACAACACAGGGAGGACATAAGATGAAAATCATATCAGTTAAGATAAAGACAGGGAGATCATTTACCACTTTCTGTCACAGGCAGAACATATTTGTCTTGGTGAAAACTAATTTCATCTACTGCCAGTTAAAATGGATTTGGGTAATGACAAAATTAAAACCACCTTTCCCAGGCTCAACTTCACTCCACTCCTGATACATCTAACTCCCCCCACACCTGCCACAGTGCCCTCAGCAAATACCCAACTACTTCATCATAGCGTCCTCTGTGGGCTGCAGTGTGGATATCTGATCGGTGGGGACTTTTCTGGGGGCTGCAGGGAAATTCCATCTCCACTGTGGTCTCTTCCACAGGCTGCAGGAGAATCTCTGCTCTGCCTGGAGCACCTTCTCCCCATCCCCACTCCTTTGCTGATCTCAGTGTTCACACTGTTTCTCAGCTTTTTTTTCTTTTTTGTTTGTTTGTTTTTTTTTTTTTTGTGTGTGTGTGTGTCTCTACTCAGCTTTCTGACATTTTTGCCTTTTCTTGAATATGGTCTTACATAGAGGGGTTTTTTTCCTCAGGTTCTTTGGGAGTTGCTTTTTATCTTACAGCCTTACAACTAAAATTATTTTTCTAGTTTTGCTGTTTCCCATTTCCCCATTTCTGTTCTGTTCTATTTGGCTTGATGGTTGGGATTTTTTTTTTTTTAATATCACTGTCTTTGTTACTTATTCTTCAACCTCTCCAGTATTGTCCCATTTTATCCATCAGAAATTATTTTTTCCAATCAGTCTTACTTTATCTCCCTTTCTTCGGTCTCATCCGTTAAAATCCAAATGTGTTTCCCATATTCACTTTTTGAACTAACATATATCCAAATTCTTCTATACTTTATATTGTGTCATTTCAAATGTGTTTTCTCTTATATCTCTATGAGGGAGGACATTCTCAGTAATAGCTGTCACATTTAGTGTGTTTTCTGTACATAATACCATAAAAAAATAGAATGTACTTCCAGACTGACACAGAGACAAAAGAGGAAGAGAGCCTTCAAAAATTATTATGGTTGTTCAAAAAAGACCTCTTCATAACCCTATATTTATTTACAGTATTTGTTAATCTTCCATTTTGATGTGCATTTATCCTTGCCATGTAACAACATATTTAAAAAGTCAAATACGAGTCTTTTGCTCAAACTCAGTACTGGAATACTAATGTTTAAATTTCTCATTTTGAATCAAGATAGCTGTTGTTATCTTATAGACTCATTTTTTGAAAATGTATAAATAAATTTATTTAGAAAACTTGTTTTTTCCTTAAAGTAAATATCAATGGTAATTTAAGGAACCTTCCATTCAGGGCAAGTAAGTAAAGTAAATAGTCTCATTTCAAAACTCCTCATTAGTGGCTGTAATTAGTTAGTGTGAGGAATAATAAGGTATCTCAACTAAGAGTACCAATAATTAAATTGATTGCATGAATTCTTAGATTACTAAAATCCAATTATTTTCTTATGTAATTGGCACAAATTTTATTTGTATCAGTTTGTTAATATGTTTGCTAATGCCATCAGAAAGTAAACAAAACAAACAAATAGTAAATTAATACAAAGTTCAATTAAACCTCAAAACCCCGCCAAGCTAGCTTTGTGTCAGATTTGTTCAAGTCTTTATTTATCTATGAATGCATTCAAAGCTAATGGACATAAAAATATTCATTTGTGAGTGGATGATATGAAGAAATTGGAAAAGAATCTTTAATGTCTGTTGATAAAACTAGGTCTCTGGTTTTGTAATGGTGCAGATTTTCCAGATTGTGAGATCATAGAACTTTTATTTATTATATGAGGAAATATAATCGCCCTCATTGAATATGTAGATTGATTGTAAGGAGCTAAAGCCAATATTCAAAGAAAGCAGGGGATTTTTTTTTTTATTTTGATTTCAAGAATACTACTAAATTGGTTCCCCTTTGTTTCTGCCAGCAGGTTCTGTTTTGTAAATCATCACTGGAGAATAAGATGAGAATGATCAAGAAATGTTCGTGTCAAGAACAGTCTGAACTAGAATGAATAAATTTCTCAAATAATACAGATATGGAAGTAAAAAAAAAAAGTTGTCAGACACACTGCAGTGCTTTACTGAATGCATTGTTAAAAGAGCAATACTTTTTTAGGGATAAAAGGATTATATCTCACTGTGAAGGTAATGCAGGAGGAGAATATCACAATAAATTCTATTAAAGAAATATTTATTCAGGAAAGAATTGGAAATTGTGTTTGTTTTCTTTTAAACAGCTACAAGAATTACTCATAAAGTAGCAACTAGTAATAATAAGAACCTTTAATTATTGAATATCTCTTAGCCAAGCAAGGTTCAGATAACTTGAGATGGGTTTTTTTGGCAAATCTTGGGCTCAGAGTTATCATATGCTGTAGAAAATTATCAGTAGATGAACTATGTTACTTAAATTTTGATAAAAAGTGCTAGAATAACAGTAAAAATAATTTTTATTAATGTTTCTTATTTTAAGAATAGAAAGGAGCAATAGNTGAAGAAATAACTCAGGTTTATAGGAAGGAAATTTAAAAAAACCTAAAATAGCAACAAACAAGATATGAAGATATGAATTTACATCCAAGAAAGGACTTAAAATAAACAGTAAGACGTATAGAAAATAAAGAAAATACATTTATTCCTAGATGGGAGAACATAATTGCTAATTAAGAAAAAGTTAAAACATTTAACTCTTCTTAAATCCAGCCCTGTCAAAATAGGCTAATTGTAATCACATAATTAATGAAATTAATTTTAGCAGAATGCTACAGAACAAAACTGCTTATTGTTTTTCTTATTATATTTGAAACTCAGGTTTTATTAACCAGTGCCACCATTG
>VYZS01041969.1:12646-24771 GCA_013400695.1 Neodrepanis coruscans | reverse complement strand
ATTTCATTTCTATGCAGGAATACGCATTCTTCCCATCTAAAAGACAGAGATAAAGCCATGTCTGAATGCCAGAAGCCTTAATGAAGTGATGATTGTGCAGGTTTGAGACCCCTACCAATACAAATATCTGTACAAAGTGATTTCCTTATATAGCCTGCAAGGAAGAACTTGTTACTATTAAAAAAATAATTTTTTCAAGCACTGCTATCTTCTTGGCTTCTAAGGAAGATTTTGCAAAATCTCATCATGAAAAGGAGAAAACAGAGGTGGAAAATACCAAGATATAACCATACTACACAGAGCCTACTGTGTCAACCATTTGTCTCTTTTAAGTGTGAGTTCACTGTTTCTGACAAGTAATCATGTTCAAATTACACAGGCAGTGTGTTTTGCTTGCTTGTGTGCTTCCTTGTTTGTGTAGATTTTCTGTTCAATATTTTCTTCTCCCAGGACAGCCTCAGAAATAACAGATCACAGAATCACATACTGAGTAGGAAGTGACCCACAAGGATCATAGAGTCCAACTCCTGACTCTGCACAGGACCAAAAATCTAAACCAATTTAGTCATCCGCAGAGGATATGACATCTATGCCTGTTATGTCTCTAACACAAGTTGGATAAATAGCAATTTTCAGAAGCCTAACAGGACTAAGTTAGATCTCCTGCCTTTCTTTTAGTGGGTATAATTAGGTGAGGACAATATTTTAATTTACTTTGAGATTATATTAACTCAAAAATATATAGGCAAGTCTGTGAACAAATATGTACGTGCTATATCCAATTTCAAATATCCAACAGGGATTGTCCTCAGATGTGAACCGGTTTGTCCTAATAGGTCTCTAGAAAGGAACTAGATTACAGAACCACAGAGTGGTTTAGTTTAGAATAGACCTCCAACTAATATCCATTTTATCAACTATTCTGTAGCACTAAGTGCCATGTCCAGCTGTTTCTTGAATACCTCCAGGGATGGTGAGTCCACCACCTGCTAAAATGTTAAACTCATAAAATTACTAGTGAGCCTAAACCATCTAGTAAGTATCTAATAAATACAATTGTAAAAAAAAAAAAATCAGAATAAGCAGGCAAACTACTTTCATTATTTTGTACATCACAAGGTCATAAAAATTTGCAAACAAGAAAGTTCATTGCATTTGGGATAAGACTGTGTATGACAGCACAAAAGCACATGAAAAATAAGAGGGGCTTATTAATTGTATTCTATGACAAATCTACAAAGTCATTTTACTCATGTGCTTTCAGATATGATTAAATAGTAACCATGGGATTATTTTCTGATTATATCTGACTGAAAATTCAAACATTTAAAGTGTAATAATGAGGATTTTACTACTCTACTTGTGATCTACTGAGATCCAAGTCTCCCTGTATTAAAGTAAGCAAGAAACATAATGTTACTCAAGTTACATTTTCCACTTGAACTGGCAATGTGATTGTGCATTCATAAGTCACGAGAATAAAATCTTTGGAAACTAAAAGCAACCAGCAGTACATACTGGGATTTCAACGAGCCATAAAGGCTATATATAGATTTATTTAGCAGATAAATATTATGCTGTCATTAGAGAGTAAGCAAGAGTTTAATATTTGGATCTTATGTCAGACTTCTGCAGAACATTACTCTCCAACAGAGAATATAAAAACCTCTTCATGACGACAGCAAATCAAGAGATAGCACTCAAGAACAAGGCAGCCAAATCAACCACATGTTTTAATGCTAACCTCAGAAGGAATCCAGTGAGAAGTTTGCAATGTAAAGGGACCAAGGAAATTGTCTTGATTTCTTCTGTCAGTTCCTGGTAAACCTAAGAGACAGAAAAATCATTAGTTCGTGCCATCATTGGCATTGTAAGTTTGCATTAGGAGATCAGGAAAATCATCTCAATTGCTTACGTATTTTTGCCCTGTATTCATCTTCATGTTCATGATAGCTTCCTATTATAGAATTGTTGACTGTCTTAAACAATTAATTCTTCTTTTGGGCTTTTTTTTCCCCCTTTTATAGCCTTTTCTTTGGGGTTTCCCATTGTCCCTTATGGCTGAATTAGAGAGATATGCAGACATTATTTTTGTTTTCCATAAACCAGAAAGAAAGCTCATCACTGTAAAGGGCCAACCACTTAATATATTTTCCTTCAATGAAACTGAGCCCAAATAAGACTAAGAATTAAGATTTTTGTCTTTCCTTTAACCTATATCACTCTTTCTGACATGCATAAATGATCCAAAGAAATGGGCTTTTCATCAGGACGTTGTCTCTTCTAAATATCAAGAGATCTTTCTTTACAAAATTGTATTACTGGGATTTTTTCCCAGCTGTCAAACAATATGCCTGAATAACCTTTCCTTCCTAACATCACATAAGAATCCTAGTATTCACATATTCATATTTAATTTCCACTATACTCATAGAAAGCAAGATGGTGATATTACAGACTTTAAATTTACCAATGGCTAAATTTTGCAGGCATTCTTGTCTCTATTGTCAAACATGTCTCTCTCCTAAGGCTTTCTCTCAAGAAAGGTTTGTGACTATTATGTAATGCCTTTGCTATGTTTTATTTTGAGTTGCAATCTCTGGGCTGGTTTCCATAGAACGTATAAGCCTTGCAGAAGGTTTGCCTCTGTCCTAGGTATGTGTTCCCATCTTCCAGCAGTGGAGTCATGCTCCTTCCTTACTCTTCAGTGGCCTCACGAACCTTTACAAAACTTCAATAGGGAAGCACACAGAGAGCTTGTATTGAGAACATTTCTATCAAGCAAACCCTGTTTAAAGACTCTGTAAAAGTTTTGCAGGGTACGGGTTTGGTTGGGGAGACCCAGTAATTTTGTTGTTCATGAAGGTCAAGATGGATATACAGAAATGTATTGTCACAAAGAAAGTGTGAGTGTAAAACCTGAAACCTGGCTGAGGGCTGCATTTCAGTTGTGAGGAAGGCCAATTATGTCCGTGTAAACTTTAACGTTAATTTAAAGAATGAAATGTATTCTATCCAACACATACAGTTTTGGCTGGTCTATCACACACAAATCTCTTGATGAAGTACACAATGCAAAAATTATTCTAGAACTTTAACTTGAAGGACCTATGCATAAAGCCTCTGACACTATGTGTTGAAATCTAATCTCTTATGAATGTTACCCAGAACTGAAGTGGAGACAATGACATTATTCATTATGTCATTTCCTGAACTAGTAGCAAACCACAGACCAGTAGCTGGACAAAGCACATTTCATAATTAGGTAAGCAAGAGTAGTTGTGCCACCTGGGCCTTGCACAGAGTCAAAGCTGAATACCTCACAATCTGAAAGTGGTTAAAAACGTAGACAGAGATAAAGAGGAGAAAAGCTTTCATGTTTGCTCATTTGCTGCTTTCAAGTTCCTTAACCTTTCACTCTGTTAAATTCTTCACCTTTAAGTGATGAGCATATTACTTTAAAGAGTTAGAAAATTAATAAAATGAAAATGTAGATTATTTTCATTTTGTTTTCAAGGGTTTTTTTTGCTGTGATGCATAAATTTTGGGGAGGTCAAATCATCATTTGATTCCCATGTGTTCACACACCACCCTTTTGATTTGTCTTTTTTCAATCTGCCTTTAGTGTCATATCAGGAACTGTATCTGTTATTTAGATGCAGATTCTCTCATTGACTACCCAGCAGTTCTATCATTACACAGTGTCCTTGGTGGTATGGTACATTCTTATCAAAACCTCCAAAGAACTTCCCAGAAAATTATTTTTCCTCTCTAGAAAATTTTCGTTTCTCATCATAAAATCAAAGCATGATATGTTTTAATAAAGACCCTTAAAAATATGAGGCTTTGTTTTCTTAATTAAAAGAAATAAAAGTCTAAAAGCAAGTTTCAAAAATGTGCCTTTAATTTTAATATCCACACTGAAAACTAGATTAAGAAAATCAGGACCACCACACAATATCAAACACTAGAGTCCTCCATTTTTCTATAGTAATATAGACATGCTCATTTCTAAAATGCATCTCCCATTTCTTGGTGTGATGTGGGTTGAAAATTTTGAGTAGGCAGAAGAGGACTATGGCATTCTTTTCTCTCTCCTTAATCTTGTTTCTTCCAAAGATCAAGCTATTGCTCAGGAATGCACTCTGCTCTTAATGATTTATAAACAAAGGGCAAATAGCCCCTGAGTATGTGACCCTTGCATGGTCTTATCAGGACTAGTGGAGATCTCTTATCTATCTTTTGATAGACTGGAGAGTATGAAATTCCTCTAAAGTGTGATGCAATACCCATCCTATTTTACTCAGACATTGGTCCAATTTTAGACTTCTGGTTTTAAAACCATTAGAATTTCTGGAATTTTTCAGAAAATTACACTAGGAAGGAGTACTGGGAATATGGAGCATGAACTAGTTGCCACTTGTTTATTTTCTCTACATTTCTGAGTCATGAAGAGCAAAGAAAGACAGCTGTCATCATCATACCCCATGTCATTGGAATTTGTTTAATCTTTTGTCAAGTAAAAATAGACAGGTGGACTTCTGGATCCTGGGAGAACTGAATAAAGAAAAACAGAACCACAGCCCTGGACTCCCGGAGAACAGACTTTAGCCTGATCAGAGGCTTTGAAGAATCCTATGAGTTGCAGTCCTAAAGAGAAAAGAGGTCAAGTAGCACTTATCGACTTTCAAGGATCACCTCCTCTGAGTTTCAGCAATGGTCCAGGAAGACAGAGACACTGAGTAAGTGTGCTAGGAAAGGATTATGAAAATCAAAGCCCATCTGCCATTGAATCTAGCACAGGATCTGAGGGACAACAAGAAGAGCTTCTACAAATGTATCATCATCAAAGGAAAGCCCAGAGAAGGTGTGATTTCACTGCTTAAGGGGACAAAGGACCTGCTGCTGAAAGTCACAAGAAAAAAACAAGGCATTCAGTGCATTCTTCATCATTAATATCAATTACATAGACAGTGTTATTAAGTGCACTCTCAGCAACCTTGTAGATGATGTGGTCCAGGTATCACAAAGGAAGGACATGATGCCATCCAGAGGGCCCTGGACAAGATTAAGAATTAGGTCCATGAGAATCTGCTGAGGTTCAACAATTCCAAGTACAAGGTGCCACATCTGCATTAGTGCAATCCCAGACATGAGTAAAGACTGAGAAGAACTAGATGAGATCAGCCCTGCAGAGAAGGACTTGGGAGTGTTGGTAGATAAAAAGCTGGACATAAGCCAGCAACGTGCACTTGCAGACCAGAAAGCCAACCATGTCCTGGGCTGCATTAAAATAAGTGTGACCAGCAGGTCAATGGAAGTGATTCTCCCCCTCTACTCTGCTCTTATAAGACTTCACCTGTAATGCCTTGAGTGCTGCATCAGGCTCTGGGGGCCACAACTTAAGAAGGACATGTTGGAGTGAATCCAGAGGACCACAGAGATGCTCAGAGAGCTGAAGAAACTATTCTATGAAGACAGGCTGAGAGAGTTGGAGTTGTTCAGCCTGAAGAAGACAAGGCTCCATGGAGACTTCATTGTGGTTACTTCAAGGGATATATNTTTCTCATCATAAAATCAAAGCATGATATGTTTTAATAAAGACCCTTAAAAATATGAGGCTTTGTTTTCTTAATTAAAAGAAATAAAAGTCTAAAAGCAAGTTTCAAAAATGTGCCTTTAATTTTAATATCCACACTGAAAACTAGATTAAGAAAATCAGGACCACCACACAATATCAAACACTAGAGTCCTCCATTTTTCTATAGTAATATAGACATGCTCATTTCTAAAATGCATCTCCCATTTCTTGGTGTGATGTGGGTTGAAAATTTTGAGTAGGCAGAAGAGGACTATGGCATTCTTTTCTCTCTCCTTAATCTTGTTTCTTCCAAAGATCAAGCTATTGCTCAGGAATGCACTCTGCTCTTAATGATTTATAAACAAAGGGCAAATAGCCCCTGAGTATGTGACCCTTGCATGGTCTTATCAGGACTAGTGGAGATCTCTTATCTATCTTTTGATAGACTGGAGAGTATGAAATTCCTCTAAAGTGTGATGCAATACCCATCCTATTTTACTCAGACATTGGTCCAATTTTAGACTTCTGGTTTTAAAACCATTAGAATTTCTGGAATTTTTCAGAAAATTACACTAGGAAGGAGTACTGGGAATATGGAGCATGAACTAGTTGCCACTTGTTTATTTTCTCTACATTTCTGAGTCATGAAGAGCAAAGAAAGACAGCTGTCATCATCATACCCCATGTCATTGGAATTTGTTTAATCTTTTGTCAAGTAAAAATAGACAGGTGGACTTCTGGATCCTGGGAGAACTGAATAAAGAAAAACAGAACCACAGCCCTGGACTCCCGGAGAACAGACTTTAGCCTGATCAGAGGCTTTGAAGAATCCTATGAGTTGCAGTCCTAAAGAGAAAAGAGGTCAAGTAGCACTTATCGACTTTCAAGGATCACCTCCTCTGAGTTTCAGCAATGGTCCAGGAAGACAGAGACACTGAGTAAGTGTGCTAGGAAAGGATTATGAAAATCAAAGCCCATCTGCCATTGAATCTAGCACAGGATCTGAGGGACAACAAGAAGAGCTTCTACAAATGTATCATCATCAAAGGAAAGCCCAGAGAAGGTGTGATTTCACTGCTTAAGGGGACAAAGGACCTGCTGCTGAAAGTCACAAGAAAAAAACAAGGCATTCAGTGCATTCTTCATCATTAATATCAATTACATAGACAGTGTTATTAAGTGCACTCTCAGCAACCTTGTAGATGATGTGGTCCAGGTATCACAAAGGAAGGACATGATGCCATCCAGAGGGCCCTGGACAAGATTAAGAATTAGGTCCATGAGAATCTGCTGAGGTTCAACAATTCCAAGTACAAGGTGCCACATCTGCATTAGTGCAATCCCAGACATGAGTAAAGACTGAGAAGAACTAGATGAGATCAGCCCTGCAGAGAAGGACTTGGGAGTGTTGGTAGATAAAAAGCTGGACATAAGCCAGCAACGTGCACTTGCAGACCAGAAAGCCAACCATGTCCTGGGCTGCATTAAAATAAGTGTGACCAGCAGGTCAATGGAAGTGATTCTCCCCCTCTACTCTGCTCTTATAAGACTTCACCTGTAATGCCTTGAGTGCTGCATCAGGCTCTGGGGGCCACAACTTAAGAAGGACATGTTGGAGTGAATCCAGAGGACCACAGAGATGCTCAGAGAGCTGAAGAAACTATTCTATGAAGACAGGCTGAGAGAGTTGGAGTTGTTCAGCCTGAAGAAGACAAGGCTCCATGGAGACTTCATTGTGGTTACTTCAAGGGATATATTAAAAAAAGAGAGAGAGAGACTTGACAAGGACATGTAATGATAGGACAAGGGTGAATGGTTTTTAAACTAAAAGGGCAGATATTTAGGTGTTAGGACGAAATTCTTTACTTAGAGGGTTGTCCAGAGAAGTTGTAGAAGCCCCATCCCTGCAAGTATGAAAAGAATGGCTGGACAGAGCTCTGGGCAACTTGATCTAATGGGCATCCACCCACAGCAGGAGTCTTAGAACTACATGATCTTTAAGTTCCCTTCCAACTCAAGCCATTCTATGACTTTACGAGTAAGACATGCCTTCAGGAATCACAGAGTTCTGAGAACAGTTAGAAAGTTTGGAGTAGTGAAGACCTACCCTGAGTGAAAGAGAATTAGGTTTAGGCAGTGTTTAAACAAATTGGACAGTCTGTGGGATTTGATAATATACAGCCACAAGCACTGAGGGACCTGACAGATATCATTGTGAGGCTGCTCTCTATTGTATTTGAAAGGTCAAGGTGACAAGGAAAGGTTCCTTAAAACTGGAAGAAAACAAATGTCATTCATGTCTTACAGAATGACAAGGAGAAGAAACTGAGAAATTATTGGTCTGTCAAATTCGCCTCGATCTTCTGGCACAAAAAAAAAAAAACCTGAAAGTAATTTCCAAACATATAAAAAAGAAGAAATATACATTAAGAAGAAGGAACTGATTAAATGAAATCAGTGTGCATTTACAATGCGGAAATAATGTCTGATCAACCTGATGCCTTTCTATGATCTGATGACTAGCCTGATGGATGAGAAAACAGGGTATGTTATTTGACTTCCAAGTGTTCCATAACGTCATCAGAGATGAACTTTGATGAAGCCATGCTTGAATAGCCTGATCTTCTCCTACAACAAGGTGATCCACTGGATGTTATGGGGTAACTGGGGAAAAGGAGGAAGCGGGGGGTGTCTTTTAAAACTTTGTTTTTTCTTTTCCTGAAAGAGTGGAGTGGGCGAGGAAGGTAGACCCCGCGCTGCTGCCTCACAGTGCAGCAGGGACAGTGGTGGAGCCAGGCCAGGGCCAGAAGCAGCACCACTGCGCTGGCCAACTGCTCCTGCGGCTCCCCACCCGCTCTACACCACCATGGGTGCTGCTCCCACGAGTCCCTGCCTGCTCTGCACCACTGCCACAGCTGGCATGGCACTGCTCGAGGTGCATGCGGAGCCTCCTGCTGTCATGGTGGCATGAGGCACTGATGGTGCAGGTGGAGCAGACATTGCCTTGGCGATGTGTGGAGCGGGGGCAGGCCCCAGGCCGGCATCATGGCGCAGGGTGGTCCCACGGCTGGCACCCTGCGTGTGGGTGGTGCCACCAGTGACCCTGGGCCCCTGGGTCCCCATAGCGCTGGTGGCAGGGCAGGCAGCAGTGGCAGTCCCTCCCGTGGCAGATGATGAGTGCCCCTGTGGGTAGTGCCGCCAGCACCCTCGGGCCCCCTGAGTCCCTGGAGCGCTGGTGGGGCGAGTGGCAATGGTGTCCCCTTCCTGCATCGAGTGTTGCCCCCAAGCCGTTTGGTGGGAAATGCTGCCATATAGCTTCATGGTGAGGGCTCAGAGAGGAGGAAGTGTCCAGTGCCATGTGAAAGAAAACCGGGCTGCCAACCAATGGAGAAGCAGTGCACACCAGAAAGGGAGCACAAGAAAAGACAAGAACAGATATACTATAAAAGGAGCAGAAACCCAAGTCTCTTGACTCTCTCTCTCTCTCAACACAGACAGCGGCACAGTGTGACCACAGCTCGGGCAGTGCAGGCAGAGGGCCATGTGGCTCCACATAGCAGCAATAGCAGTGTGGTATCTCCCCACCTTGGGTCCCCCGGTGTTTCCTTTCACTCTCTCTTGATTTTCCAGAAGCTCCAGAGAGATACCCTGCCACATCACCTTCCCCAGCACTGTCCACATGGCAGCACTCCTTCCTCCCCCTCCACAGCCCAGCAGGCAGCCCAGGGCAGCAGAGTGATCATTTTTTTTGCAGTTATTATTGTCAGGTTACTGTTTGTTAGTGGTTTACACACCGCATAGCCCATATATTTANAGAGAGGAAAACCGGGCTGCCAACCAATGGAGAAGCAGTGCACACCAGAAAGGGAGCACAAGAAAAGACAAGAACAGATATACTATAAAAGGAGCAGAAACCCAAGTCTCTTGACTCTCTCTCTCTCTCAACACAGACAGCGGCACAGTGTGACCACAGCTCGGGCAGTGCAGGCAGAGGGCCATGTGGCTCCACATAGCAGCAATAGCAGTGTGGTATCTCCCCCCCTTGGGTCCCCCGGTGTTTCCTTTCACTCTCTCTTGATTTTCCAGAAGCTCCAGAGAGATACCCTGCCACATCACCTTCCCCAGCACTGTCCACATGGCAGCACTCCTTCCTCCCCCTCCACAGCCCAGCAGGCAGCCCAGGGCAGCAGAGTGATCATTTTTTTTGCAGTTATTATTGTCAGGTTACTGTTTGTTAGTGGTTTACACACCGCATAGCCCATATATTTAATGAATTCTTTTGTTGTTTTCCTCTCTATTATGTCTCTCATCCTTTAGTAACACCCCGTAGTGTCCAAATTGAGACACTGGATGAGGAAACAGCTCTGAATATTGCCTACCTAGACTTTAGTGAAGCCTTTGACATTATTCCTACATTAGTCTCCTGGAGGAACTCTGCTCATGACTTGAACAGGTGCACTATTCGCTGGGCAAAAAACCATCTGGATGGACAAACCCAGAGAGTGTTGGTGAATGGTGCTATATCCAGCCAGTTACTAGTGGGATTCCCCAGGGCTCAGTGTTGGAGCCAGTCCTGATAAATATCTTTATCAATGATCTGGACAAGAGGATCGAGTGCACTCTCATTCGGTTTTCAAATTACACCAAGATGAGTGGCAGTATTGATCTGCTGGAGAGGAGAAAGGCTCTGTGGAGGAACCTGGACTGGCTGGATTGGTAGTAATTCAGGGACTGGAGGAGCACACCTGAAATACTCACTGATAAGAGCGTGGCGGAGCTGCTAGAACTTTCTGCCAGTGTGGGCTGTAACTCATGGTATGTTTCTGTTGTTATTTTGCCTAAGAACAAATGGGGATTGGAACTGGAAACTACTTAATGGTGCAAAAAATTAACATAGCCCCTAAAGGCTTGGAAATTTAAATCTGAGTTTGTACTCACTTATTCTGTGGTGTGTCATGTTAATTCATGCCCTATTTGTATTTCTTATTATGAGAAATGTTTCTTATTATAGAAGAGAAAAATCTGTCAGATATGATCAATGCCTTCATGTCTAAGAAAGTAGCCTTGTTGTAGACACATAGACCTAGGATTTAAGAGAAACAAAGTTTTAGGGACATGTAATTTCACCTGACACAGGTGGAAAAAGCACATGCTTTTTAGCACAGTTCTTCGGTTTTTAAATTCCTACATACTGAAATGTATACAAATGAAGTGGGACATAACTGATGAATATCTGTAGTCATGTACTTAATAAACTGCAGAACCAAATTAAAACTTAATTTATAACTATAGATTCCCATGTTATTAAAAAAAAAAAGGTGGAAAATAATGACCTAAGTGGATGAACAAGCAGAAAATGTCATAACTCTTCAGATTTACAGGAATATTTTCAGGCAAAAGTAAAATATAGTGTTTCTGTTTTATAAACATCATTTCAACACCACAAACAAAAAATGCTTCCATATTTTACTTTTCAGAGCAGCTACAAAAAAGTTAAATACGGGACAAAACTCTCTTACCTCCATTGTAAGCCAAAGATTCCAGTGCTGCTACATGCAGACTTCAGACATAAATTTACTGCAAACGTAGTAAATATGATTGGTCGGTCTCTTCTTCGTTGTGGTAGATGAAAATGCAGAGGGCCAGAATAAATGGTAGAAAACAAATTTGATTATTTTATAAAGTGTAAAGAGTAAGTGTAAAGAATTTTAATAATTGCAATGAGTTAACACAAAAGACTTAAAAAAAAACCAAACCAAAACAAACAAAGACCTTGAAAAATGGCAGATTAAATACTCTGACAAACAAGATCTAATAAAAGGTATAAAGACCTCTATTCCATTTGATAATTTAAGTCATCCCTAGTGATCCTGAAGAAATTTGTTCTGGAAGAATTTAACACTCAAAAAAGACCATCTGTATCTAAACTTTCTTTTGTTGAGATTCAGTCTCTCAACAATCCTTCCTTTCCCTCAGAAAAGAAGAATGGAGAGCCATGAGAGCATTAGGTTGCACATCTCCAGGAGGAAACATCTCTGAAACATTTTTCAACTTATTGTGCAAATAGATGATCTACAGCCAAGTTATGACGGGGCAAGATATACAGCTGCCAAGAACAGCGGTACTCCCTCCCTCTGTCTCTCTATCCCTTCCTGCCCCAAAATCTGTCTCACTCCACAACACAGAGCTCTACTGAGATCTTATAGACCACTCCAACGCACACACTGCCCTCCATAACCTGTTCTGGCCTTACTGGATCCTCATCCACCTTGCCCTTACTGGCCTCCCTCAGGCCTCAATACCTTGAATATTGTGTGTCATTATCACAAAATCCAATTTTGCTGTCGGGGTAAGTGGAAGTTAATGCTGCCTCCAGAACTGAAAAGCCTTGAGTGGGTCCTGGCACTACATGAGGAATTGTATCATTCAATGAGGAATGTGATCTGAAGAACACTATTCAACCTACAAATCATTTATCAAAAGACTACAATAGACACCAGGCAGAAAATATTATGAATACAGTAAAAAAAAAAAAAAAAAAAAG
>VYZS01041963.1:0-17627 GCA_013400695.1 Neodrepanis coruscans | reverse complement strand
TTTTTTTTTCCTTTCCCCCCGGGGGCAAGTTGTCTGTCTATTACCAGCGGCTACTGCCCGGGGCCCAAAGACCACATCTTTTTCATCAGCACTAAATCCCTCCCTGGCCTATCGGGAAGGGGAGGGAGGGGCGCGCGCACGGTTTCTAATTTTTCTTGAGTGTTTCTCCTTCAGTCAAAGCCAGGCAGAAGCTCGCGCTGCTAAGGGCGTCCTCAGACCGGCCATGTGCTTCCTCTAATTACCCTGGCGTCTCTCTGGGGGGCCCAGAGAGAGACCAGCACTATTTCCAGAGCGTCCTCATCCCAAAATGGGCCCTGGGAAACTTAATTTGCTTGTTTGTTGCACTTTATTTGTCGGGTTTTGTGTGTGCGCGAAAATAAACTGCGATATTTGTGTGTTCTCTTCATTTTGGGGGTGTCTGTGGCTTCTCTCAGAATCTCTTGTCCAAAATCGCTAAATTTGTGGTAAAATCACGACAAGCAGTGAACTAGAAAAGGAAATGTTTTTGATACAAGCCTTTTGGATGTACTGGATTCCTACATGAGATACACTAATTTACATTTTGGAATCATTTTCTGTTCTGATTACTTGCTCTTGCTGAGCAGAGAAAAAAATGTCAGATTAAAAAGTACAATAATAGAGCTATTTTGCCAAACTCATTGCATTGAGATAACTGCAAGGCTTCCTTCCCTCACAGTAATTTGACTGAGAATATACTCACTGTGTTGAGATTTATGCACTGGGAATGGTACACAGAATTATTCCAACAACTTGCCAAAATTTTGAGTGTGAAAGCTTTTCAAATCTAAAGCAGTATTACTGTTGCTTAAATGCCATTTGTAGGCAATAAGAAAACTACTGCTGATGTATTTGGGTTCAGTTCTTTCACTCTACACAAGAGTGTTAACATATAAAACAACAGTAACTGGTTCTCTGGGAAATTCAATACAGCAGAGTCGTTATTTCTGGAAAGCTATTTTTATATATGGAACACTACTTGGCTGTGTAATATTTTGCTATTAGGTGAACACATTAAAAAATTTTAATGGATTTCAGCTGTCTTCCCAGGGGAATAGTGGTAACTATGTACTGATTTACTTCACTCTACCTGTAGAACTGCTTTTAAAGGAAAACCCCTGGCTTGGATCCATTGAAAGAAGACTAATGAATAATTTTCCAACACAAAAAACCTGAGAGAAACTCCTGAGTACTCTTTAAAAGGTGTATCTTTTATTAACTTATTTATATATTTCTCTTAAGGAATTTTAAAAAAGACTGTTTTTCACCATGTTGTGTACTGTCAATGGCAGAATTGCCTTGACACAAGTACTGTCCCACTGTGAGACTAAGTTGTTCTTTCACACCACTGGTTAGACCTGTGTTGTAGCTATGCCGAGGGATTCCTTTTCTTATATTGAACTGCTCATGCCCTTTGGTGAGAAGAAGAGGATCTACTCTTTCCATTCTAGTGCTGGGACTGATCTAGACACGTGTGAAAGGATCTATTACTTCTGTCCTATAAGTGTTTGTAAAAGATCTTTGGGGTTAAACCTGCATCTGATCAAAAATCTACTGAACACCCTTAAATTAAGTCGAACGCTGGTTGACTTGAAAGATTGACACTTTACTTGCTTTTTGGGCAAGACACTTTTTCATGTTGAACACAAAGGATAGGTGAGACACTTATGATTCTTTGTTCTCCAACTCAAAGAGTAGGTTCTGAGATTCAGGTGGATGCTGATTCTGACAGTTTTCAGGATAAAAAAATATCCCACATAGATAAAACACCCCTTTAGGTCATATAGCTTTTCTCTGCAGTCATTACGTTAGGTCAACTGTTATGATTCAGTGAACTATTGAAACTATTTTTCATGTATCTTGCTAGGCAGCCATGCTATTTTTCTCTATTAGGACTTGCCACACAACCTAAGTAAGGTGATCATTTACTCATTGCAGTTTTCATTGTACTCAGTTGTGATAGTTAGTTCCTCCTTGCCTCCATTTTCTTGTTTTTCTTCACAGAAAATGCAAATTTATCCCATAGCGAAATGTTACTATAACTTGAGATCTGTGCTTTTCCGCCCCCTCCCTCCCAAGACCTAGGTAAATAAAAAAATATTCTCTTCCTGAACTCAGCCACCTCTTCTTAGGTGATCTCTGCTGCTTAGATATTTGCAGCAGCTCTTTAAACTTCCTCCTTTTAAATTGTGTCTGCTTGTGCTGTGCCTCTTGTTATGGTATTGTCTTTCTGTCCCCTAATATTTCATTTTTATCCTGTGCGTATTCCACCACCTTTCCTCAGCTCTGTTAGATTTACCTTGCAAATTTTTCAGGGCTTTCTCTAAGTGTTTACACTGTGGAAAGTGGGCTGTGTGCATAAATATTCCACATACTTCCAGAATAGCTAAAAAGGACTTTTGATATTCTAATGTAGAAATTTTAATCCAGTGATGCAGCTTATTCTAAGCACGCTAATTCTTAAAAGACTCGGAAGAAGCCAAGCTGAACACAACTGGCAGAGCTTCTGGGAAAGAGCTTTTAGCTAGACAGAGAGATTAGATTCCAAAGCAGTTTTAATTATTACTAATAATAGTAATAGAAATAATAATAATACTAATAGTAATAATAATAATAATAAGTGCTCAGTGGCGGAAACATGGATTTCTTTCTGTAACTTGTCCCTACCACCTACTCATTATCATGGCAGCTCATCAAGCTGAGATCTTAGAGGCAGTGACTGAACCTGTTGCCGTCAGGGCCCGGCAGGGCCGAGATAAGAAGCGAGAGACACGCAGAGCAGGGAGAGAACAGCTTTACTGGTGATGTCTGGTGATCCAAAGAGGAAATTCATAACAATCTCTCCATTTTTATAACCTCTAGTGCCCACCCATTACATACTATCCAACTAAAATCTATCTTACTATTATGTCCCTAAAACATCCAACAAAATGGCCCCTTATTGCCTATGCCCACCCCTGTTATGTTTTGATTTCACTGCCTCTTTATCTATACAGAAGAATGCAAACATGTGAAGGACAGGCCATTTTCTACCCTTAATATTCTAAGTTACTCAGCTACCCAGCTACAGTGAATTCTCAAATCTTAAGCCCACACCTTAAGGCATCAAACCAAACTGTAAGCCTTTGTCCTTGGCCAGAGTGATAGAGGTGACAGGAAAACAGAGATGGCATGGGAGCAGAAGAGCTCTTGGTGTCAATCTGAGTTCATTTACTTCATGTCAATGCTGAGCCTGTTATATGCTGTTGTATGCCTTGGATTAGAAAAAAGAAAACAATGTCCTGCTACCTCATAGCTATAAAGCATCCAGGAGTCAGATAAGTTCCTGTAGTGTCCTCAGTAGTGATCTAGACCCTTTGAATATTACTGGTACGCAGTGCCATTATAGTGATCTCTGCCCGCCCTCTTAGCACTGCCTGTCTGTATAATTTGGAAATTGGGGGTATAATTTGGAAACTTGGAGAATAGGACTGATTGTCCTTTTGAGAGTCCTCCTGCACTTGACAGCATTTTTTTTGTGGCTTAGGGGAATCACTGCATGAAAGATGTAGCTATCCACTGAGTATCAGATAAAAAGAAGCTAAAGAGTAGTGTCTAATATATATTTTTTAGATTCCCTTGGGGAGAGATGAAGAGTTCTGACAGTCAGCGAGACACTGAGAGATCTTGATTGTCCATCATGGTGGAATCTCTTCTGGAGTTCTCCCAGGTGATTCATCCTGCGTGTCTTAAGCACCTATTTGTTTTTTTTTTCCTGCAATGGAAACAATCATCTTGGGAAGTGTATGTGTCATTCCAGCAGCTAAAGAACAGCATAAGTGACTAGCTAAGCTAGACAACTAACTTTAATATGCTTTTAGGTATATTTGGTTTTGATTTTTCATTCTCTCTTTTCTTTTTATTTCCTTTTTTCCTTTTTTAATTTTTTTTTTATTTTTTATTTTTTCCCCTCTCCCACATTGGCCTTTTCAGCAAAGAGGAAGGTAAACCCAGAGTGCCACAGCTACAGCTCTTGAAACCTACTCCTTATCTACCTCTCTTCTGGGACCACTTATGAAAGGTCAGTTCTCCCAGCTGCTATACCACTGGACAGAAACTTTAGGGATTAAATTAAATAAAGAAATTAAAATCTACCTGGCCCCATGTCTTTTTATCCTTATCACCTTTCTTTGAGAAAAGTGGAGAGATCTTTGAGGAAAAATTCTGCCAACTCATGGAGTGTTTTGAGAGGAAAGGGAAAAAGCCCAAGGGAGCAGACTTGACATGCTATGCTTTCCATAAAGTGGAAGTTTCTGCAGTCTTTCTCCTAGCTCATTTATCCCTAAATTCAATGGGATATCAAGCAGTAGGCTTTGAAATCTCCCATATGAAGCTGAGATGTTCTCTGAACAAAGTGTTACTAAAAATGTTAACTAGATTTATGCATATAGAACTACACTTAGAATGCTCTGGGCATATATTACTGCTATGAAGACACTACAGCAACACACAACATTTGTTCAGTGTCACAGTGTTTACAAGGCATCATATTAAAAACTTGTTGTAGGTTGAAGCTAAAAGTGGTTTTTTTCCTTCCCTCCCCCTCCCCGGCGCAGGCGGGGGGGCCCCGCTGGCCCGCGAGCGGTATNTTCCTGGGGGTGGACTGTTTTGGGGCCGCATTTCTACGCGCCTCCACGCCAAATCCTGCCCCCGCACGTGGGCTGATTGGCAACTTCAGCGGCAGCGGCACGGATTGAGGACCACATCTTTCCATCAGCAGTGGTATTCCTTCCCAGGGAAAAGGGGTGGGCAGCCGCGGTTTTTCTAATTGTCCCTGTGCCTTTTCAGGAGCCCAGCAGAAACCTAGCGCTACCCTAGAGTTCTCCTAATCGGCCCCGGGACCCGGAAGAGCTGAGGTTGCGGTTCTTTTCTAATTATCCCGGTGCCTCTTTAGGAGCCCCAACAGAAAACCCAGCACTACCCTAGAGCTTTTTCCCATCCAGATGCGGGGTTTGGAAGAGCTTAATTTGTCTGTCTTTGCACTTTATTGTCGGTTTTTTATGTGTAAAATAAACCTTTTTATTTGTTTGTTTTCTTTTTTTGGGTGTGTGTGGCTTCTCTCGGACCTCTCTTGTCAGTACCACGCTTCCGAGTGGTAAAACCACGACAAAACTGAAGTTTTTGTAGCTAGGAAAAGACTTTTTTCCATGACATATTATTATTTTTTTCCCCAAAGTTTTTTTGCAATAGAAATACAACAAATATTTTTCATGTATTGAGCTATGTAATAATATCTTGGTTTTTTTTCAGTTTATTGAATTTCAGACTATAAACATACAATTTAAAAATAATTATATAGAAGAAAGTACTGTAAAGTTTAAGTAATAAACAAATAGTTTATAATAACAACAAGAGACAATAATTTAAAGGATATCATATGTAAAGGCAAACATTTTGCTTCTATATGCCATAGAACAAACTCTTCCTTTCCTCACAAGGTATTGTGACTAGGATTTTCATGAATGTCAGAAATAATTTAAATTTCAGCTCACGATCTTTTTATTTCTTCATGTACTAATATTCCTGGATGTAGAGGCTGGTCAATAGAGTTAATACCACCAATAATAAGGCTTCACCGGTTTTTGTCAGTCAGAGCTAAGAGTTTTCTTCTCTGCTTGTGCTGAACCCTTTGCTATGTCTTATTAATTTATTAGTCTCATTATTAAGTTTTTAATATTACCTAAATATTTGAAGTTATAAGAAAAAATTGCCTTAAGACCCTAATTAAATTTCAAATCTGAGTTTTACAGTGGAGAGCTATGCTGAACTCTGGATCAGTTCGGCATTACTGACATGGATCTCTCTGCAGAAGGAGGTAAAAGAACAAGCCAAAAGCAGCAGAACAAAAGCAAGAGGGTACCTTTCCTTCTGGCTTCTCTGTTGTAGAGAGGTCTTGCAGCAAAATTCTTCTGACATGTGGAGAACACAATAATTAATTCTTAGGAGACTGTGGGTCAAAGAATTGACTAAAATTCCAAGCATCTTAGACATCACAAAATCATGGCATTTTATGTCTGAAATGAGTACACTGAGTGGCTTGGTACAAATGCTCTATGGGGTCTACATTCAAATTAGGTAAGATTATGTTGGTCTGGTAAATTTGTAAACTTACAAGTAAAAATTATAACATTTATCTCAACCACTGCAAGATTAAGACTAAGAATTTTCCATTAGTTTGCATAAATTAGTTTTCTAACCAGCTTGAATTAAAGACATGACTATTGTTAGTAAGAAAAAAAAATTAAATATAAATATAAATAAAACACTTTATCAGTTCTTTGATGTATTTTCAAATTTATTTCTTATGGGTTTTTGTTGGTTTTGAAGAAAGATCTTCACAGAGCTAGGCTGAAATGATATATTTTCCCCACAGTTTCTCAGATCCACACCAAACAATTTTTTAGACACTTTCCAGCACACATCCTTTTTAGGTTTACACAGTATGATATTAAGAAAAAAGCTCAAGCTTTATTTAGTTCTAGATAATATTGGAGTGGGGGAACTAAGTAAATATGAATTGCAGTTGCAATACATTTTATATGTATTTTATATGTATTTCTTACAAGGTAAATATCTGGGATGAGATTCGCTCCTGTGGGCACAAGGAGACACAAACTATTGTCTAATATTTATCCTGCTGTACCACCCAGTTGTCTTGAGCTCTGCTCAGGACCTGAATGATCTCATGACAAAAGTTAGTCCTTGCCAATAAGAACCATAGAATCGTCTGGGTTAGAAGCAACCTTAAAGATCATCCCCTTCCCTGCCAAGGGGAGGGACACCTTTCCCTTGACCAGGTTGCTTAAGCTCCATACAACCTGACCAGAGTTAGGGCATCCACAATTTCTCTGGGCAACCTGTTCCAGTGCCTCACCACCCTCACAGTAAAGAATTTCTTCCTAATATCTCATCTAAATCTACTCTCTTTCCATTTGAAGCTATTTGCCTTGCCACTTGTCACTACATGCCATTTTAAGTAGTCTCTTTTCATCTTTCTTATAGGGTCCATCCAGGTACTGAATCAGATCATCCCAAAGCCTTCTTTTTGCAGGCCGAACAAACCTAAGGAGGCTAGACCCGCCCCCCAAAATTAAAAAAATCAGAAATACAAAAGGAAGTTGAAAACTTTATCTAAAATCTTGTGTCTATGTATCAAAAATTGACTTGATAAAACTAAGCACCTGGTTTCTTGTGTGGGTTTGTTTTTTTTTTTTTCCTTCATGTTGCTGCAGAGAGCCCTGAGACAAGACACAGCACTGGCCATGACAGGCCGTGACTTCTCTGGGAGAAGTGAATCTGTGATAAGCACCTGTTAGCCTTACAGAGGCAGGTAATTCCATAGCGGTATGCTGGTTCCAGCCAGGGTAGAGTTAATTTTCTTCACGGTGGATGACATGGGACTGTGTTTTGGATTTGTGCTGAACACAGGGTTGATAATATAGAGATGTTTTGGTTATTGCTGAGCAGTGCTTACACAGAGCCAAGGACTTTTCTACCTCTCACACTGCTACATTGACAAAGAGGCTGGGGCTGCATGGGGGGTTGGGAGGAGGCACAGGCAGGACAGGTGACCCAAACTGACCATATTCCAGACCATATGATATCATGCTCAGTATATAAAGCTGGGAGGAAGAAGAATAGAGGGAAGGTTTGGAGTGAGACCGCTTATCTTCCCAAGTAATCATTATGCGTGATGGGGCCTTGCTCTCCTGGAGATGGCTGAACACCTGCCTGCACATGGAGAGTGGTGAATCAGTGAATTGCCTTTGCTTATATGCATAGGTTTTGCTTTTCCTGTTAAACTGTCTTTATCTTAACCCATGGATTTTCCAGCTTTTACCCTTCTAATTCTCTTTCTGATTCTGCCAGTCAGAGAGTGAGTGAGTGTCCATGTGGGGTTTGGCTGCCAGCTGGGGTGAAACCATGACAAGGGTGGCTCCAGAACCTTGTGTCCAGGTAAGAAGCCTGAAACTGGGGAATATTCTAAGTGATATCTGGCACATTGTTTTTGTTTTATGAGGAGACAGGAATTTTTCTCCAAGAAAAAGAATCTCATAAATGTCCCAGCATTCTCTGTTTGGAAACAACCCAACAGTTACCATTACAACCTGATTTATTACTCTAACCCCCCAGAATCTAGCCCACCTCTAACAGACTAAAGAGATGGGAAGCTCTTTTAATCTGATCTTGTGAGATTGTATTTTTCAAGGAGTAACCAAATTCTGCATTTAAGGTGTCCTTCAAAAAATGGGAGAGCAAGGGTCTTTAAGCTATCCTTTTTAATAAAAGTGAGTAAGGTCTGCCTCTAAGCACCCAAGTTCTCTCTGTGGACTTCAGCTGGATCTCTCGAGAGATATGCATTTGCCTTTCTAGGGTAGAGTCAAAGTAAAGCAAATCTCTGACTTCCCAGAATTTTACAGTTATGCTGCTTATCCTTACCAGAACCTTTGCTATGCCACACTTCAAATTTTGTTTGAAGTAAGCTATATGATTGTATTCCTGGATTTGCTGCTCCTGACTTTACTTATGATGTTTTAGTTAGAGATATTAATCTATGTGAAAGTCATGTTCTGTTTCCTTACATAAATATATATTTGAAATAAGAATTTTCCCAAAATCTTCTAGACCAAACAATAATTGTAGTAAACAGTGAAAAAGACACTTCTTCAATGTCTTATTTTTTAGTTTTTTGGGCTTTTTTGCTATTAGAGTAGAAGATTTTTTTATGTCTGTAGAAGTTTTCTTTGCTTGTAGATGCATGACAAAAGGAGAGAATAATTGTGATTTAAAGCCAGAACAGATTATAAAGAAGTAGAAGATGTAAAATGAAAAGCTGATGTTTGGAGGGATGTCACATGTACTTCTGATTCACAAAGGGTTTAATTTGTTATAGTTCAGATGGGACTAAACTGCATTCAGGTAATTGTTTGAGGTCTTGGTATTTTAGACGTAATAACAATACAACACAATTTTTTCATTCCTTTTCCATTGATCTGAAGAAGTTCAGATACAGTAAATATGACTACATAATGAATAAAGAAATAAATAAGACCTTCTTTAAAATCTGTGGAATTTACGCCTTCCTTAGTTTATTTTCTCAAGTGACCAATACTTCTGTCAATATTTTTAAAACTGCTAATAAAACAGGGTTATGATCTAAATTAACCTATGAAAAATGTTTGGAATTTTGAAAAACTTTTTTATTATTACTACATGCAAAACAAAACTTGTTTAGAAATGCATGTAAAGCTAAAATTGATAATTCATTCTATAGCCAGCTAATTGTCAAAATCACCATTATTTGTTTGCAGAATTTTGATAGTTTATCAAAACAGCAAAATATTAGAAAGACTATATGAGTTCTAAGAAGCCTAAATATTTCCCCAAATCTGTGTCATACCTGTCAATTTAAACTTGATAATTGTTTATTTACATTTGGAAAAGTATAGTAAATGATCAAATAAGGAGTAATTGGGAAATTAATTTCTTTGATATAAAATGCAGTTTTTATAAGTGCCATTATTATTTCTGTATTAACTATTTTTGTAAATTTTCTGGCAGAAAATTTAGTATTAGGAAGTATTACAAGCTGAGTGAGCAGTTAGTGACTAAGCATGACATGGCAATGGAAAAAGAATAGTTTTGTTGATTTTCACTATTGGGTTTGTGAATATTTGAGACTCTGAATTACCTTGGAATGCTATGTAAAAGCATATAAAAATGTACACCTGTGTTCAGAAAGGTTAACTTTCTTGTACAAAGAAATACATGTCTATCAGACAGGTCTGCAAACTGAAAAAGACAGAAACACTCCTATCTCTACAAAGGAAACCATCCTGTATTGTGCTGTCTGATGTTATTTTGACCTCACCTTGGAAAGTAACTAATGTCAGAATAGAGTTGTGCTTTGAAAGATAGCTTAGTTAGTTAGGGAAAATAAGAGCTTACAGTGGTGGGGAATTATTTTTGCTGTTTATTTCAGGTAGAAAAAGCCCTAAGGTGCACAGTCAAGTAGGTGGGGTTTTGGTGTGTGTCATTTGTCATTTCATGTGGGCTAGCTTTTCTCTTTTAAATATTTATTACTTAATCCAAAGAATATAATAATAGTAATGCTATAACATTTCTCTGGCTGTGTTCCCTCTGCAGGGTAATTACCTGCAATGAGTGCTTGGAGGCACACTGATCCCAGCTGGAACCTCTTTCGCTGGAGAGAAAATGATCAAGATGGTTTTTACCTGCCTTGAGTTCCAGACCCAGAGCTATTGTGCAAATATTTAATTGACAGAAATACTGTAATAGAATTTCAGATCTCAAACCCTTTAATTACAAAATTGACATCTTCTGAGCTAGCAAAAATGGCTGTCATTTCCAGTTGTTTGTATAAGAATTGATTTATTCACTTAGCTAACTAACTAGAGCCACGTACAGCACTTCCAATAAAGCTAAAGTTGTAATTTTCTTTCTCTGTGTAATTTGCTTTCTTCTCTGTACAGTGTAGGCTGAGACTGATTCAACTAGCTCAAATACTTATATAAAAAATGTTCTGTGGAAATAAAAAGCCCTTATATCAAAAAGGAGGACACTACTTGTTATCAAGTATATTTTCCAAGAGGTCGAAGTGAGAAACTAGAGGAAGAAAATGAAGGAATTCTGAACATCTCCAACATAGGAAAGGTGAGTTCTCTTTTGGCCTCCTGTTTGACAAGGTCTGAGGGAGCCCTTTCATGTTCATTGATGCTTTTCTTTGAGTCCTCAGGCAAGACTACAATTAACAGGTGAAAGTAAGAAATTCAAAGTGTTTGTATGAAGTAGTATCCTCCCGATCTAAAGATGGGAAGTACTACCAACAGTCTCTCACATTTCTCTTCAGAATGACCTGAACAACGAATATTCCAAATTGGCCATGCATTACCTGGAAAGCATAGTTGCTGTTTTTCACACTTCACATTTCTAGGCTATCCAGCTGTGTGGGGATAAGTTAACACTTTGCTTCTAGTGAGGGTAATAACATTTTCAGATATTTTTGCCATCATATGTAGAATTGACTGTGTTTTAGTGACTGAGTGCTCCAATGTCACTAATGATGGGTTACTCACGATTACTCAGCTGTAAACTCAAAATGACTGACACAAATGCATCTGTTAAACAAAGTCCTTATTATTCCCAGTTCTTTGTTTGTTACTCATGGCAGTGTGTATGTGACGTAATTGGGATCTTGCCCAGCAGGCACAGAATCCCATCTATCTGAGCCATCTAAAATTGCGTGTTATCCCAGTGTTTCAGAGAAGTAGCTCATCTGAATGATAAACTTTTCTTTCACGGCTTGAAGCAGTGGTAGGAAAATAAACAATAAATGTGCTCTGTATCATTATCTTGAATAATAGGTTAAAAATTTCAACACTGAAAAAAAATATCTTCAGGATAATTTTTACCCTAAAATATCAACAGGGTTGAAACTATTTGTTGTTATGTGCTTTTACAGTGTGTATCTTGCCAGGGCATAGGAATACTAAAATCAGTTTTCAATGGACACAGTTAACAATACCTCAATGTGCCAAGGCACACTATAACAACACTACTCTGAAGATCAGCAATATCTCATAGCTCTAATAGCACAATAGAAAATTTTAAGCATGAACCATGGTCACATTCAGTTATAAATTCTGTTGCATTAATGATTATATGGAAGTATAAGCAGTATGAAAAGTCTTGAATTTGAATGTACTGTGGAAAATGACTACCTTAACAAAGATGGTTGGGACAAGCAAGTCTAACGCCATCTGTCTGATCAGTTCTTCAGTCAATCAGTTCCTGCAGTCACTGTTGAAGAAATCAGATCTTCTGAGGAGTTCCCAGCATTATATGCAACAAGGGTCCTGGAGGTATGTGGGATGCCCAAGTTCAGGCTCTTCTTGGGACAGTGGGAACCTGACTGAGTTATAAGTGTTTTATATCTGGTAGGGAAACTGCTACACCTAGTTACCTTTTGAATGTGCACTTGACAAGGTGCTGAGGCTCTATATCTTCCATGGGCACTAACAACATGCAGGTCTTCTTCACGCTACAATGCAAAGCATTAGCAGGATCTTACACTGTAAAAAGTGTTACAAGTATTATACACTAAACAACTAATCTTGGCAAATGTTTCAGAGTTGAGTACTTGTTATTTTTCTGGGTCATCTGTAATGTTCTGTGCTGTTTTGTGAGGAAGAGTAATGTGTTGTGTGTAGTGTGTTTCATTATCATCTGGAGGCAGAAGAAAATTCCTTCTGGAGACTCAGAAGCTGTTGCTATGTGGAAGCACGCTGTGTGAACAACAGGCTGTGGCTAATGTATTAACTTGACATCTCCCTGCTATTGGTGTAAGATTTGTATGAGAATTTTTTTTTTTTCACATAACTACTTTATTCCTAAGAAATTTCAAAACTAATAGGTGTTGGACTACCAGATTGGTTGGACTTAGTATTTTTGGTCATAGGGGCAGTTTTATTCTGTTCCATTGTTACTATTTTTGTTTTATAATTTTTGCTCCAAGTATTTCTAGAAACTATAAGCAAACAAAGTTCATGTCTCAAATAACAAATAATGCTGGAACACAAACCGAAGCAAGAAAGTTTAGCACACACTAGAGGATGATGGAAGAAGGAAACTGGAAGGTAATTACAGTAAAAGCAAACAGTTGTTTAAGCCGGCTGTTTACACAATATGTTGATCTTGAACCATCTGGAAAGTTGTTTTAATAAATAAGTAAGTAAGTGAGTAAATAAAATAAAAAAAATATATTTCTCTTTATTGCTGTATAACCTAACCTTTAGTAGTGTTAAGAAAACTTTAGATGTATTCCTCAACAATTAGTTGCCTGATTTATCCAAGGCACTTACCAGAAGTGAATGTGGAAGTAGGACATGGAGGAGCAATAGGCATACTGACTTACCCTGGAGAACATCTTTGACCGACCTTCAGATACAAGGGCAAATATGTTGAAGCTGAAACAGTTTCTGAAGGAACAGAACCACCTACTGTTCAACATCATAATTTGATAAAGTTATTTGAAATTCAGCATGGGCACGAAGGAAGGAACTTCCCTTAAGCTGCTCTCAGCTTAATGAGTTGTTCTGTGATGAAGAGGCATCTAGTTTCCTATTCATTCTGCTACTAAGGTCTGTAGACTCATAGCTTTGAATCTTGTATTTCAGGCACTGTATCTTTGATAGCACAAAAATATTTTGGTTGGAATATTAAGTGAAAATGCACTTCTTGTCAACTGGACAAAAGCTGTTCCAATGACCTTCCTCTTCTGCTTCATGGATCTCCTTTAACTGCATTGTAGATCAGTCATTGTCCCACAAGATGACATAGCCCAAAGGTGTGTTTCAAATAGGGCTGTCTCATAACTGGGTCTGAACCACCAAGACTCCCTTCTTGATGGTTTCATGAAGTTTATGCTTTCAAAAAGATTTTGACAGAAAGTTAATTATTGATAGGCAGTATATCTTCTGACCTACCACAGATTATTGCAGGATGAAATTGCCTGTGTTACTTATTGAGAAGAGTGCTTAACAATGGAAAGAAAAAGGAATTTTAAAATTTTAGTTTATTTAACCCATCCTGTAGGATTCAAAGGAAAAGTTCAAATTATTATTAAGAGTACTATTTATAATATAGTTGGATAGTTGATGATAGATTGTTAAGGCTTTCTATTTTCAAATGGAAAATAAATTGATCTTAATGTTTTGGGTCAAATTTTGTATGCAAAAACCTAACTGATCACTCTGGAGAATTAAGTTAATATCCATTTCGGTGCCTTCATGTTTGAATGTAACATCATGCTTGTTTGTATAACTAGCATGTTTAATGCACCTTAAATATGCATTCTCATGCCAATAGATCCTTCAGCAAAGGCAGCTTGCACATTTGAAAAGTCAAACGCAATTTATTTAAATGACCTGTAACCTAACGTGGTTCATGCTGCTGGAAATCACTAAATCTGCTCTTCAGAAAGCTCAAAGAGCCAACATTGAAGTTCATTTTAGGAAAACACGCTTGAGGAGTGCTCTAGTATGAGTCATAATAGGAGAGCAGTGTGAAGACATTTGACACTGTGTAAGTGTATTCATTGCATGTGCTTTCCACTACGTGTATTTGCACCAATAGAGACATTTTTCAAGAATTTTGGTATTGCTTAAGCAACTGACCAAATACTCTGTAATATTGGCAGATGAAATATTCTATAATATTCTTTAAATAGCTGAGAGAAATCTCACAACTGCTCGCCCTTGCTCTCAGAGAGGACTTCAACCTACTAGATATCTTCTGGACATACAACACAGCTGTCGTGGTTCTACCACTAAGCAGCGTGGTACTGACAAGAGATGTCTGAGAGAAGCCACACACACCCAAAAAGAAAACACACAAGTAACACAGTTTATTTCACACACACAGAGAAAACCGACAATAAAGTGCAAAAACCAGACAAATTAAGCTTTCCCAGACTCCGTGTTGGGATGGGAAAGCTCTGGGATAGTGCTGTTTTTTTCTGTTGGGGGCTCCGGTAGAGACGCCGGGATAATTAGAGAAGGACCACGACCTCAGCTCTCCCGGGGGTTCCGCGGCCGACCTGAGGACCCTACAGTAGTGCCGAGCCTCCACTCAGCTTTCTGAAGAAAAACACTCAGACAGTTAGAAACTGCAAGCCCCCCTCCCCCTCCCTTCCCCAATCCCGGGAAGGAATTTCAGTGCTGATGGAAAGATNGCCGCTGGCCAGCCAGGCCCCCCCCGCGGCGCCGGGCTGGGGCCGGCGGTGCCCAGGAATACCAGCAACTCCCAGCACCCGCGGCCACGGAGTCGCGCCTGCAAAACGGCTGGTGGTGGGGCACCACACCACACCCACCCCCACCGTGGGCAAGCTGCGCAGGGCTGTGTCAGCTGCCCCCGGGAGGAGCCACACCCGCACCGGGGGGTGGGGGCAGGGGATGCAGCTGTGCTGGCGACCATCCCTGTCCCCACCTGTCCCCACCCCCCCCCTGCCAGCGGCGGGGGGGGGGGGAAAAACGGCTTTATCTTTAACCCACAACAATAGCAGAAACAAAACAGTCCAGGAGGTTCCTGGAGTATGTGGAAGAGAACAGCCTGACACAGCTGGTGAGCAGGCCAACCAGGGAAAGCGTCCTGCTGAACCCGCTGTTTGTGAACACCTCAATGTCTTTCTTGAATTGAGAGGCCCAGAACTGGACACAGGATTTGATGTGTGGCCTCACCAGTGCTGAGTACAGGTGGACAATCACTGCCCTGATCCTGTTCGCAACACTATTTCTGACAGAAGCAGAGCCATCTGAGCATACTGCAGGCTCATATTGAGCCATCTGCCAACCAATACCCCCAAGTCCTTTTTCCACTGGGCAGCTTTCCAGCCACTCTTTCCCCAGCCTGTAGCGCTGAATGGGGTTGTTGTTACTCAGGTGCAGGAGAAGTCATTGGCTTGGTTGAACCTCACACAATTGATCTCAGCTCATTGATCCAGCCTGACCAGATCCCTTCCTGACCTCCAGTAGATCAACACTTGCTCCAAACTGGGTGTCATCTGCAGAGTGCCCGAGGGTGTTCTTGATCCCCTTGTTGTTAAAGGTATTAAACAGAACTATTAGGAGATGGTCTGGCAAAATAATTACTATTATATAAAAGGAAAGTACCAAAAATATACAAATATATACTACAATGACCTTGCTGGGAAATCAAGGCAAGATCTATGGTTTCCAGATGACATATGTCACTTTTCTGCATAACACCATTTCCTTGGAAAGAGAAATTGCAAATGTCTTTCAAGTGGCCAGACTGGATACTGCTGCTAGCTGCTGACCCCTGGTAAATCTGCATAGTTCTTGAGTGAAAAGACACAGAAGCAGTCAGTTAGAAATGGGGTAATAATTCCTGCTTGGAGAGAATAGTGGCAGAGGGATGAAAGCTTTGTGGCCTTTTTAATCAAGTAATAATACCTCTCATGTAGTGCAGTTTTTCCTCTGAGGGGAAAGCACTAGAATCCTGTCTAAGTGGTGAAAATGTGTGTAATTGAGGGCCAGGGCAGGGAAAATAGTGGTTATGGTTTTGTGATGTCTTCTTGCCCCTTTTTCTTCTTCGATATGAAGTTAAGGGAAAGACACTCTGATGCATGGGCATCATAAGAGTGCATGTGGGCAGAGCGAAGCCACATGGTAGAAAAAAGTGACATTCAATCACAGCATTACATTCAGTAGTTTTTGTGTTTCCCCAATAGCTCAAGCCAAAGCTAGCCAAAATTATGGTGCTGGAAATCCCTTAAAACAGCTCCAAACCTATTTAATAGCCTATATCAATTCACTGGGGAGAACTCTCTCATTGAAAATTTATGAGTTTCAATAAAACAAAGTTAATGAATGTTACAAGTTACTGAATTTATATTTTTCACAAAATCATTTAAGTACTTCTCATTTAGCATTAAAAACTTTAAATTCTTTAAGATTTGTCTTTATTTTTATTTTGGTTTTTTTTCCCCATGTACAAGGAAAATCTAAGCATCAGATTACTTAGTTGAATATAACAGTTGAAATAAACTGTACTACTAGGAATAAAGACCTAATTTCCTTCTCCCTGGAAATTTTTCTTATGGATTTTCAAATTTTTATGTTAGCAGAATTTAATCTCAGTTCACTTTACTCTCATGGGAAATATATTAAAAACATTATAGAGTGGGCAGAGAGTGAAGAATTCAAAGAGACTATCAAACAAGACATAGGGCAGAAAAAGGAGAAAAGAAATATATCTGAAGAGATCATTTTACTTCTTTAGGCACAAGTTTTCAGGTCAGATACTAACTGAATGAAAAACTTCTTAATTCATTTCACTGTGCCTAGGGTGTGCCTCGGACCCATTATTAATAAACATCTGTTGCTAGAAATAAAAGTTGTATTCAGCTTATATTCAGCTCTTCAGTTCTCAGCAGATGTGATGTTATGGCCAGAAATCAGTCAGTTTTGAAGGTCATCAAAAATTTTGAGTTGAATTTGGGGAGGATTTTTTTTCCAAAGCTTACATGCCTGGAGACTGATACAGATTTACAGAAATTAGCTTCATAGTGTTTGAGAGGGACTATATAGTCTCCTGAGTATTATAGGCCCTTAGGTATCAGGCTGTGATGCTGCACAGAGACCCATAGTTTAAAGATGTGAATGTGGTGAAGATCTACCATTATCCTCTGTACTCTGTTCCAGTCTGTTCACTCTAAATGTTAAAAAATGTGTGCTCAATTTCTAATTTGAATTGTCTGGCTTCTGCTTCCAGCAGAAGGTTGTAGTTATATATTTCTCTGCTAGATTAAAGTTCCTTTTCATACCCAATATTTTTTTTTCTCATGAAAGCATTTATACTCCTTAATCTAGTCACATCTCGGTACTCTTTTCTGATAAGATAAACAGACAAATCTCACAGAAGCAAATTTTCTCCAGTCCTTAAACGATTTGTGTGTTTCCCTTCAGCTCGCAGACTACTTTTAAAAGATCCTTTTTTGAAATACGGATCCTTTTTTGATCCTTTTTTTT
>VYZS01041961.1:4982-21012 GCA_013400695.1 Neodrepanis coruscans | reverse complement strand
TATTTCACTTTGAAATAAAAAAAAAAAAAAGAAAAGGAAAAAAAAAAAAAGAGAGAAAGACTAATCCCAAACTAAAAGAAACTGTTTATTAAACAGTATATGATACTGAACCCTGATATGAAAGCATATCTTCTCCAAAGAGCACATGGTATGCGGTAGTAGATTAGGAAAGATGAGTCTTTTCCAATAAGCTCCCTGTGGTGTGGCTGGTAGAAAAAAGACTCAGAAAAACCCAGTAGAAAATTACTATCATCTATCACAGTGAGAATAAAATGTAACAAAAGCCTGTAAAAGCTGTCAGAAAGAACAAACAATTCTTGATCCATAGTAGTTAAAGGAAGTCTGTACACAAAGCAGGTTTTAGTTTCATTTCAAACAGTCCTGTGATCAGACTGAAGTGAGATAGCAGCTGCTTAAATAGAGTTAACAAGCCAGACACTTCAAACTCAATAAAATGCTACTGTACGGTATGGTGTGGCAGTTTGTTTTAATAAAAGTCAGCTTTCTGGCTACAAAAAATATGTGTTATCAGATTCCATAACTACACTAGAAATTCCACAAAGAAGGAATTGTTAATACTGATGTGGGGAAGCAGGTTAAAACTTTGGGGTGATTTTTTGTCAACAATATTTTCAAATGAGGGTACTCATTTTTATTTAAAAGTTGCTAAAAATGGATGCCGAACTACTGCAGCTTTGTGAACAAATAGGAATAAAAATGGTTGTTACAAATTACAATTATTTCATCCAATCATAACTGTTACTTTTCCCATCTATTACTGAGTTATCACACAGGAAAAAACCATCCTCCACTTTTCCATTGGTTAAGTAATATTAAGCAGTTTGTAAGCAGAGACTGAAGTATGAACTGCACATATCTAAGAAATTTCAGTTTCTTAATTTTCAGTTTCAATAGTACAACAAGAAGTATCACTTCAGGAAGTTGCATATTCAGGCTGGAAGAAATAATTCCATTTTGGAGAAATATTCCATCTAGGAAGAAGAGAGCTAAAACAATACATAAGCTAGACAAATAGACATGACTCTGCCTTATATGCTAGGCTTATCACTTTGAATTTTGCTTCCAAGTCTCACTAGCACTCTACCTACTGGTCTGTTATGCTATATCACATCTAACACATATTTAAGTAGAAGGATGTGATATTAGTTTACCACAAAATGAAGTGTCAAAGAAATACTTCTTCCCCTTGAACCAAATTTTCTCATTTCCTCTTTCTCACAGACTTCTCTCAGATTCCCACCAGAAGGTAAGACAAGGACCTTGGACTACTGAGATATTGAGGGTCCATTATTTAACTGCCACTAAGCATTACCATGACACTAGTAAAATAATTATTTCAAATTCTTGTTCCTAAAAGATTAAGTTTGTTACTCTCATCACAGTACTTTTTTTTGTTGTTTTCCACTACTCTTAATTCATGAAAATTTATCTGCACCATGACTATTTTTGTGCTACTGTAATGCGTTCAGATACTATACCTACAAATATAGAAGACCCTGTGGGGTAATCAATAAATCAGTGTTGAGAATAGCTTCAGTAGTGTGCAAAACAGATGAGACATGGGTTAATAACCGAACTAAGAAAAGAGCATAAGGTACTGCTGAAGAACACTCATGGAAATCAGAAAGACAATTCTGTGCCAGGCATGGTGCAAGAAGTTTTTATTTTTTATTTAAGGTAAGAAAAGGGATTAAGCAAACAAGTTTAATTCTGGCATTCTGAAAATTTTGATAGCTTAACTCTGTAGCCCTCACAATGTGCTTTAATACAGCTTTTTGAGTGTAGCATATAATGTCTTTTGACATGTATAAACATTCTAATGATTAGTAGTCACAGGGTTTATTTATTGTCATGAATTGTGTCCAATCCAATTTGGTTTAATATTGTCCAATTTCCAAGCATCTTTCACTGCAAAGAGAATTTTGGAAATCTGTAAATGTTAGGGGCTCAGTTGTAATAGCCTGCCTTGGCAAACTCACTGAAACATATCTGTCAAGTACAGCAAAAGCCTTGTAAAATGCCCCACTGCTGTAGGCTATAGAAAGGAGCTATAATAAACTCTGACCCATAAAAAGTCATGTAAACATTATAGCCTGTTTTTACTAGCCTTTAAAGTGCCAGGAGCAATTGATCTTATATGGCTTAGGTCTTTCCAGCTTCCAAGTCTCCATGAGCACCTAGGATCCTACATGGGTGTTCAAGTGCCTCTGGCTTTGGAAGCCTAAAATAGGAACAGATTCCATCCTATCAGTTATTTAGTTATTCACTCCAGACAGATGTTTGATATTTCCAATAGAAAACATTTTAAATGAATCACCTATGGAAATCAACTGACTGTTTCTATATTGTTAATCAAAATAAATGTCCATGCAATCTCGAGCTGTTTCCCTAAATTGCTGCATCTGTCACACTGAAAAGAAAAAGGGGGGGGGGGGGGGAGAGGGGGGAAGGGAAAAAGAAAACTAAAAAAAAGAAAAATGTTTCAAATTTAGGGTAACTGTGTCCTTGCCTCAGGTCTGTCTGATCATGACAGCTTTCCTAAGGTTCAAGATTGTTATTTGTTTCTAGAAGAATGCTGCAAACCTTAGTCCTCAGGGGAAACTGAAGTTCACTTCAATGCACTTCAATGGGATTTTAGCTTAAGTAATAGCTGAAGGATTTGGCTCACTGGCAACTTCATGAACAAACAACATGAATTTTACAGCTTTTGATTTCTGCCAAATACTTTCGCCATTAAATTGCTGTGGGAAATCAGCCATACAATTAAAACCTATTTTATGCCTTCAATAACGTTAATGAAGCAATTGTGGTTTTCAGAATTTTATATATGTGTGTGTATATATATGGGTGTATTTTGCCATCACTGCAGCAGCTGCTATTGGCCTCAAACATCTCTTAAATACTTAGTGATGGAGGTGACTCTGTTGGTTATTAAACTTCATTTAAAAAGCCCCAAATCCCTCCCCTATACAGATGGTTACCATCATACACAGAAATTTGCTATTTATTAATATGTCCACTCTATTCCTTCCATTCTGGTTAAAGAAAATTAAAATATAGATGTAATGAGGAGATGGTGTTTGGAATTTGAAGCTGGTTTCTATAGCTTATCTTTCCCAGCAGGGTTTTGATGCCACATCTGAATGTGGTGTAATTTTTATATGCTGGTACCTGGATCTGGATCTAAATTTAAAGACTCTGATTTATTATTTGTTTCAAAGCATTTTTCACTTTTAAATCCTTATATCAGAAATCCCTTTGGACGATGAAGGTTTTTGCTTCAGTAGGAACTCTTAAGTGGAGGGCTGATGAGGTCTGGTTGAGACGGATTTCATTTCCCCATAGCAGCCCTTACAGTACTGTGCTTTGCATTGGTACCTAGAAGAATGTGGCAAACACATCAGTGTTTTGGCTTCTGCTGAGCACAGCTGGTAATGCACCAGTGCTGTCTTTCAACACTCCTACCCTGCCACAGAGGGCAAGATTCTGGGAAGGGACTCAAGTAGACCAGCTGACTCAAACTGACCAAAGGGATATTCCATACCAAATATATAAAAGCTAAGAAAAGGAGGAGGAAGGGGAGACATTTGTTTTTTACAATGTCTTCCTGCTGAGCAACCTCCACATGTGCTGTAGCCCTGCTTCCTGGGAAGTGACCGGACATCATTTACTAATGAGAAGTAGAGAATAAACGTTATTATTTTTCTCTTCACTTGTGCACATGCAAACTTTCACTTTTACTTCAGTAAACTGCCTCATCTCAACCTCCAAGTCATTTTCAATCTTGTTCTCTCTCCCCAGTCCCACTGGGATGGGGAGTGATAGAATGATGCCTTAAGGGGTATGCTTAAGATTTAAGAATTCACTATAGCTAGGCAGCTGGGTGACTTAGAATATTAAGGGTAGAAAACGGCCTGTCCTTCACATGTTTGCATTCTTCTGCATAGATAACGAGGTAGTTTAATCAAAACGTAAGAGCTGGGCTTCTAGGCCTGGTAGGGGCTGAACAGGGGTGGGGATAGGTAATAAGGGATCGTCCTGTTGGGTGTTTGAGGGGCATAATAGTAAGATGGAATTTAGTTGTACAGTGTGTAATGGGTGGGCACTGGAGGTTATAAAAATGGAGAGATTGTTATGAATTTTCTCTTTGGATCGTCGGACACCACCAGTAAAAGCTGCTCTCTCCCTGCATCGTGAGTCTGTCTCACTTCTTATCTTGGCCCTGCCGAGGTCTGACAGCAACAGAGTGCCTTGGTAGGAGTCTGGCATCCAGCCAAGGTTAACCATGACACCTGGCAAAATTATCTTCTTCAAAATAATAAAATTGCTCTCTAGCTATAAAATATGAGGGCAAACTGTTCTAAATTCTAGTTTTGATTCTTCACATAATGATACAGTCAAGATTTTGGCCAAAGATTTTCATTCTGAGAAGCAAGAGTTGCAAAATTCAGAGTTCTGTTCTGGAATGTAATAATTTTTTTTGCATTTTCCTTGGAGATTCAAGACTAGAAAGAATGGCCTGAAGTTCAGAAGTGGAGAATATACTTCCCTGTCTACAGTCAGAGTTGCGCTGATCACCTCAGGGCCACAATATCCATCTTTGGAGCATTTACACTTTCAGTGCTCTACTAATTAAAGGAAATCATGATCACAAGTTGAGTGGCCAGGGCCTGTGAGGGAAAGAGCAAGGACATTTGGATCCCTGAGATATTAATTTGCTGTAAGGGGCTTCCCAAACCCAGAATGACCAAAGCAAGCAAATAAAAGATATATGGATAAGGAATTACCTGGGGTAGTCTCTCCACAAAAGAAAAATGGGATATAAAATTTCATCACAAGGAAAGGAAGATCTTTCAAATTTAATGAATATTCAAGCAAGTATTGTTCCTAGGTAACCAAAAAAAAAAAAAAAAGGTACTATTTCTGATCACATTTTCTAAGAGTTAAAATTTGTTTTGAACCCAACTCCTAAGTCACACCCTTCTCAGGTAATTCATGTAGGAGAATCATCACTTAGAGCATTTCAAAAGGCACTGAACTTTCCAGCGCTCCTGGTGATTATGTGTATGACTTCCTTCAGTAACTTTGCCTATAGAAATTAACCACTGGAAATACAAGAACAAGGGTCAATATCTAACTTAAAACTTTAAGTTTTAAAATTCCATATTTCTGTCAGGTATAGGTTGAAAGGTTCTCTCAATCGCCTTTTTACAGAAGTGCAATTCTGCAATACTGTCTGCTTTTGGGAAGTATAAGTACCAACACTGCAAAATAAAATTATTATTCCCCTTTTTGTCCCTCTTTTTTAACCAGCTCATGTAGTATTAGCAGAGTCAAACATTCTAAATAATTTTCTTCTCTGAGAGCATGTACGAAGTTGCTGTGTTTTCATTTTGTGGAAATTGTTTCCCTGGTGTAGATATAAAAGTGCTAATAGACTCCTGTTTGTATTTAGCTGTTCCTAAAAACAGAGCTTGATATTTAAATCTAAACAATATGCTGACGTCTTGGGCTGGCTGGTGTGAAATTTAATTTGTGCTGTTAAGCCTCAGAAGCCTGGAGAAAACATGAGATGAACAATAGCCATCGAACTCCAGTTTTACAATATACTTCAGAAATGAAATTTTGACTCTCAGCCCCATAGACACAATGTCCCTTCAAGGGCCACAAATATGGGCCTGAATATTGGACTTGACCTTTGGATTTTTTTTTTCATTGCCCACGGCAGAGGGCTTGGAATCAGATGACCTTTAAGGTGTCTTTCAGCCCAAATAATTCTATGATTCTATGATTTTTATTGCTAACACTTCCTATATATAGACACAGTGTTCAGAAACAGAACAAAGCAGAAGAACTCTATCTTGGCCTCAGCAGCCATATTTAGAGACTTTCAAATTTATTTTTTTTTCCACCAAACTCTTTTTTGTAACTTTTTTTCTATTTCTCAGATTTCTTCAGAAGAAATCTACAGTCCTAAACTTATATTCATCAAGTTGTCCTAAATAAACAAGTACTTTCTCCACAAGAAAAAGTTGCAAAATTATGAAAAATTACATACATTTAAGAAAATGGTTCTCAAGAGGTAGGCCTAATGTCAAGCAAATTTGAACTAATTAAAACTTAACTACTAAACAGAGACCCAGTCAAGTACCTCTGAAGAAATTAACACCAGAGGCAAGAATGGCATTCCACCAGTTATTTGCCAACAGAACTCTATGACAGCGCTTTTGAACAGATGAGTTGTTTGTTCCTTTGTGCGAGCTCAGTGCAGCTCTCCTATGTGCCCTCAGCTTCAGAACATCAGAGAATCTGCAGAGCCAAAATAAACACATTTGTGCTGTCAACACATTTCACATTTCCTCCCAGTAGCAGTGTAGTAACTTTCAACTTAAAGATTATGAAGTCCTGTGTGGGCAAGCTGAAAAGCAAGTTCATCATATCAAGAAATAAATTCACTGTGGAAACTCCTGGCATTTTTTTTTTCTTATCTTCCTTAATATTCAGTTAACATTAATCACCCCCAGCTGCTTAATTCAAATCAATATTTCAGGGGCTGCACAAAGCTCTAACTATGTTAGCTGCATATATATTTTATTTTTACATTCAAACAAAGGACATAACCAGAATGCCCCTAAAAATTTTAACAAAAGCAACATGATGCTGAACACTGATTTCTGTTACAAAATCAGTTCACCTGTCAGACAGAAGACTGAATGGCTGTGACAAAACAACAAGGTTACTGGCAGTGTGACTAGACAGTATTGCCAGGAGGTCAAACAGTATCAGCCTATTCCATCTGAGAACAACAATTTGGGAATATGATGTGGCAATATAGAGCTTTTTTTCCTACCCACACAGAAGACCAGTATCCTATCTTATTTCAATGAGTCTACTTTCCCAACACCTAATCATTATATTCATAATTTATATTCATTCATCAGAAATATCACACTGTTTCAGACTTCGGTTCTCAAATTACACTAGCTAGAACCACAGATGTTGATATCTTGTTTGATATTTGGATGCATCATATTTTCATTATCTCCATGTTCTTCACTCTATATGCTCCTCCTCAAACTTATACTTGTATTACAGAATATACCTTTATCTTTATATTTTATGCCATATATAAAATTTAATTTACAGGAATTGCACTTCTGTGAAATTTCTTAGACTCCTTGGGCAGATAGGGATGAACGTTGTATTCAGAATTCTCCCTTTCCCCAGATTTTCTCCATTTTCTCCTAAAGCAAGTATCTTTCTTTAGAGCTAGATTTCTTCTAAAATCTTCTTCCTGTCCTTGATTTTACTTGCCTCTCCAGAAGGAAAGTGCTCTAAGAAATTGGTTACAGTAAAAACATTTGTAATATTACAAACTATAATGTCTATAGCTTTTTTCTTAACACTGTTCCTATGTCTTTTTAACAAAATTTTAGTGCCTTTAATTTTGATGTTTGATTATTATCAGAAAAATTTAAAGATTTTCTCGAGTTTTTATATTTAATTTTATTTTTAATACTGATAAAATACCACTAGTAAGCTTTAGAAAGGTGTTGCCGTGAACTTTGTGCAGAAAGTAAAACCTTTAAATTGTTACAGAAAAAACCTGAGTTTTCAAAGTAAGATAAGATTCAGTCTAGAAAGATCAGTAAAACCTTTCTAGTCTGACTATGAAGGTGAGTCAACAGAAATAACATTTCATTTCTGGGAATGGTCTCAGCAACTGGTAACTCCTCACATATGTGTTAATCAGTGGTTAACTATAACAATCTTATTATTGGCAACATGCACGGGGAAAACTTATTTTTGCTTCTGACTGCAGTTATATTACTTTCCAATACATTTCTAAGTAATAAAGGCCCTCAGGCAACACACTTGATTTGGGTTCCTGCTAGCTTTCACCTGTCCGTAAGTATGTGAAAAGTCTGCATTAATTTTGATGGGAGTTATGGTTTTCCAGGTAGAGAACTTTCCTTTAGGGTACTCATATAATTAGTAACAGCAGAGTAACAAATGCTTTGTAGGCAAATAAACTTTTGTTTCCTTTAGTACAAGGGCATACCACACTTTACCCTCTGATCTGATTGCTATTTTGGAATTTTCATTTGAAAACATAACATGCTATTTGTTTCCGTGGTTGCTTCTCACATATAAGTCTCAATAACTCTCCATAAAGAGATGCCTCCAGAAAAAGATACTTTTACTTAAAGTATCTTTATGGTTTCAAATTATGCCTTTCTCTTTTAGTTTATTATAAACAAAACAAAAAATAGAACATCTTGTGCCAGAACTATTTTGAACTAAGTGAAATTAATTTACATTGCAACCAAGACGGAATACGGTGAGTGTCAAACAGTTCAAACATATGCCTCACCTAGAAAAGAACAGAGGAAACTTGTTTTTTAATATAGTTGCCCTAAATTTTTAAATAGTACAAATGTGTCCTTCATAGTTTCATTTGTACTTCTTCATTTCCATCTCTGTTTTTTTGAACAAGCTCACCACATGAGTGTGCTGGGTAGACCAACATTATAGTCTAACTGTAGCCTGCTACTTATACATGGGTTACACAGGTATTTATAAAATTGCATTTTGTTTATGCTATTGATTTTTTTTATCCAAACAAATGCTATATATATAAAAAACATACTGTAGTAACATTAAATACACTGTATTGTTAAAACAAATACTTACCTGGGGAGGGTATAAATGTATATGTATATACATATATGCATACATACGCCTGTATCTATGTATGCTTCCTTATCTATATAAATGTATATACAATTATAAGTGCACATGCTTAAACTATTTGGAAGCAAAGACTTCTTACACTTTTTAAGACCATAATCTAATCTTTTAATAAATTCTGTAATCAGATACAGTGATTGCATGTAGCCTGAAAAAGCTCCATATAGCTCCATTGAAAATAAATTATATTTCTGTTTACACATACTTTCACTGGAGGCTAGCTGAAGCATAAAAACAAGGCCATTCAAGCTGCTGTGGGCCATTTCTGTAATAAAGAGAGCAGACAAATACAGAGCCATTAGTAATTTCAAAAATACAGATCAAGTTGCCTTTCATACAGACCATACGGCAATGCATAAATAAATGAGATTGCCAAGCTAATTTTCAGTTTAAGTTCTGTACTAATTTTCCTTACAATACACTTCTCCAAAATTCATAGCTTTCTCATGAACACGCCCTTTATTCTCTGAGATATACAGTTAGTTAAATTAGTAGTATCATGAGCTAAAATTGTTAAGGGTGATTAATTAATGATTAATCTCTATTTTCTGCAACAAATTCAACTTTGCATGATCGACCACTCACACAATGTAAAAACATAAGGTTCAGCCTTAAAGACCATGAGTACCTTCCACATCATGTGAAGGAAAAGAAGTTGAGAAAATTTAACAAGTGGCAGCATTTTTGCATCTGAATCATTCAAGCCTGAATATATAAGTTTCATTTGTATGCCTAGTGATCCATAATCTGTTTTCATTTTAAATATATAAAAAAGTGTTAACCTGAATCACTTCCTTCAAGGAAAGCTAAGTAAAATTGAGTTCCCGCTTCATATGTTGGCTCCTTTCAGTACTGCAGGCATTGACACTCAGAGGCCATTCATAGGTTTTGCGCACTATTTATCTATTCCATCATGTGCATGCAAATTGATTTTTTTATTTTTCTCCTTTATATAACTGAGCTTTCCAGCTGGCTATACTGAGGGAGATCTGCACAGGTGCCTTCCATCATCTTATAAAAATCAAGAGACTAAAATGCAGCATATCATCTTAAATGCCAGATTTCTACTGATGTGCGTAGTCTTCAAAGGACAGCCTAGAGGTAAGTACCATTCTCTCAAATGCTACAGGCAGCTGCAGAGTCAAACAATTCCTTCTAGGTGCAATTTTATTTATTTTCTTGTTGCTCTAGGTGTGCTTCCAGGGATTCTTCTGTATCTCCCAAAGTATTGCAATATCGCATTCTATAATGAAGTTACAGTACCAAAACTAGTATAGGGTTTTGGAGTTTTTAATCTGATACCTTATTCCCACAGAGTTGAATTATTGTTGGGGATTCGTATGTTGTTACGACACTCTAATACAATTGCCCTTAGAATTTAGGATAATCACTTATTTAATGTGAATACATGATCTGAAATTAGCTACTTGAATACTGCATAATACGCTTACCTTCAGATGAAGCTCTATGCTGTAAAGTGTGTACTTTTATTCTTTAAATATAGTGGATGTTAAATTTGCAATAAAGGTTTTGACTGTTGTGATATCTGATTTTTCTGAAGAACAGATTTATTCTGTGGGGATCTGAGAGTTTAATTCACTTTACTTTCAGTGTTTTTAATGAAATCCTATTAATTTCAAAGTTGCAGAATCAACCCCCAAATAAACAGCAACACTAAAGCAAGTCTTGTAATGCTAAATCCTGGTACTTATAAATCCTGAATTTAGTTCTTCTTTTGAAGGAACAGTAAGCCTGCTTACTCAATACTGACAGTATTCTGTCATCTAAACTTCTTCAGAAACAGCTCACTTGCAAACTGAGCTGAAAGGAACAATGTTCCTCTTTTCTTCTTACCCCTAAACCTAACTGCAGGTGTTCAATGCAGCCCATAACTAAAAAATGGTCACTTTAGGACTTAACGCTTACTGGCAGAATGATATGGATATCCTGTGAGAGTCATTTTTATTAGAAGATAATCGGAAGTCCCACTCTCAATGTAAGAAGTGTTGCTTCCACCTCCTAGTCATATCCATGAGGGAATCTTTCTCATAAGACAAACTACAGGCTGACTAAATAAGTTAGAGGTGGCCATAAGATTCTATGGCATGATTCCAGTTTACAGAAGCAAGTTAAGGAATGCCACTTACATTCAGCCTCAAAACTGTACCCAGTATTTTTAGCTCCCCTCAAAAGTATGAGTCTCTTGTTTCTAGAATGCAAGCTGTATTCTTCCTCATCTCCTGGTTTCAATCTCTTTTCAATCTCTGTTCTCCTTTGATCTATCACCATTTTCTTCTTGTTTTAACATAGCAGTGAAACTGCTGTATTTTAAGGGCGTAACAATGGCACAGAGCTCATCATTAATATTTACTACCTTCTGAATGTTCTGCCTCATTTAGGCTTTTCATATAAATCAGCTGCCTCATTTACAGTCTGTTAACAAATATTTGTGAGTGGCAGTGAACACAATCAGTATTTCTGTGTGTCCAGACTGTGATATAATGTCTTAGGTATGTAAACCTCATCTTGTGGTCTAGTGTGGCTCTGAGACTGGCTTAGTGAGCTCTGCATAACAACTGACCATCTTTCCTTATTGCAAATCATCTGCTTTTATAGTGCAAAGATTATTTTGGTTAATATATCCAATAGACAAAAGGAAAGATGGTCTAGTGTGGCTCTGAGACTGGCTTAGTGAGCTCTGCATAACAACTGACCATCTTTCCTTATTGCAAATCATCTGCTTTTATAGTGCAAAGATTATTTTGGTTAATATATCCAATAGACAAAAGGAAAGATGGTCTAGTGTGGCTCTGAGACTGGCTTAGTGAGCTCTGCATAACAACTGACCATCTTTCCTTATTGCAAATCATCTGCTTTTATAGTGCAAAGATTATTTTGGTTAATATATCCAATAGACAAAAGGAAAGATGGTCTAGTGTGGCTCTGAGACTGGCTTAGTGAGCTCTGCATAACAACTGACCATCTTTCCTTATTGCAAATCATCTGCTTTTATAGTGCAAAGATTATTTTGGTTAATATATCCAATAGACAAAAGGAAAGATGGTCTAGTGTGGCTCTGAGACTGGCTTAGTGAGCTCTGCATAACAACTGACCATCTTTCCTTATTGCAAATCATCTGCTTTTATAGTGCAAAGATTATTTTGGTTAATATATCCAATAGACAAAAGGAAAGATGGTCTAGTGTGGCTCTGAGACTGGCTTAGTGAGCTCTGCATAACAACTGACCATCTTTCCTTATTGCAAATCATCTGCTTTTATAGTGCAAAGATTATTTTGGTTAATATATCCAATAGACAAAAGGAAAGATGGTCTAGTGTGGCTCTGAGACTGGCTTAGTGAGCTCTGCATAACAACTGACCATCTTTCCTTATTGCAAATCATCTGCTTTTATAGTGCAAAGATTATTTTGGTTAATATATCCAATAGACAAAAGGAAAGATGGTCTAGTGTGGCTCTGAGACTGGCTTAGTGAGCTCTGCATAACAACTGACCATCTTTCCTTATTGCAAATCATCTGCTTTTATAGTGCAAAGATTATTTTGGTTAATATATCCAATAGACAAAAGGAAAGATGGTCTAGTGTGGCTCTGAGACTGGCTTAGTGAGCTCTGCATAACAACTGACCATCTTTCCTTATTGCAAATCATCTGCTTTTATAGTGCAAAGATTATTTTGGTTAATATATCCAATAGACAAAAGGAAAGATGGTCTAGTGTGGCTCTGAGACTGGCTTAGTGAGCTCTGCATAACAACTGACCATCTTTCCTTATTGCAAATCATCTGCTTTTATAGTGCAAAGATTATTTTGGTTAATATATCCAATAGACAAAAGGAAAGATGGTCTAGTGTGGCTCTGAGACTGGCTTAGTGAGCTCTGCATAACAACTGACCATCTTTCCTTATTGCAAATCATCTGCTTTTATAGTGCAAAGATTATTTTGGTTAATATATCCAATAGACAAAAGGAAAGATGGTCATGTGTTATGCAGAGCTCACTAAGCCAGTCTCAGAGCCACACTAGACCATCTTTCCTTTTGTCTATTGGATATATTAACCAAAATAATCTTTGCACTATAAAAGCAGATGATTTGCAATAAGGAAGCTACTCCATTTTGGGAGTTCATTTGCCCACTGTACAGTCTTGCGTATAGCCTTTCTTGCTTTCTGGGATTCTCTGGTCACTAGCACCATGCACACAAGCCTATATTTTCTTATGGGCAGTTGTGGCACCGGGAGTCCTATGTCCAACGCTGCCAAACTGAAGATTCCGGTTTCAAGGGATCTCATACAACTGCTTATACAGGAATATTCTTATTTTTGGTTTATATTCGCTATTGGAAACAAATTTAACAACCAATTGCCAGTCTAGATTTTTTGTACTTCAGTCCTCATGCCTCACCTCTCCAACGTCTGACGACATTGAAATTTCTGTTATGCTCTCCTGGATACAGCATTATCAGATATTTTTCTTTTAGTTTTGAATGGAGATTTAAATGGGAATCATCACCCTGATAGTTATCACCTAAGGAAAAGAAAAAAAAAAGTCTTTTGAAAGTAAGGAATTAATTTTCGTGGATAGCTTAACAATTTTAAGTTTTTTATTTAGTCTGCATGGAGATAAAACATTTAAAGCATAAAATGCAAAGACCTTAAAATCATATTGCTCTTATTCACTTGAAAATGACCCATAGCAAAGGGCATTTGGCTGGTGTGTGGGTAACAGGTCTTCCTTCTTTCTATCAATCTGGAGCAGAGAGCTGAACAAGAATCCTTTGTGTCTCAGATGACACCTCTCACAGATTGGCTGTTGAAGGGAGATCCCTCAATCGTCTTGGTGGAACAATTTCATTATGTAGAACTATGTTTTTGGCCAATGGTCAGATATTCCAGGCAAGTACTTTCCCTGCTGCGTTGTACTGGAGTACGTGAGTGTTTATTTTTTTCTATACCAAGGAATCCATTCTTCTCAAAACTGATAGTTTCCTATGAGAATCTCACATCAGATGACTTTTTTTTTCTTTCCCTCAGACAAAAAAGAAATTACTATTTGGCTATGGAGTGTGCAATCAGTTTTAATAATAGATGCTAATCTCATCAGTGCTTGCCACTTAAAGGAACATAATCACAAGTGCCAGTCCATCATTTATGTGAGTCATTATATATCTTGCATCAGAAATGTCAGTGTCAAGTGTCTGGTATATTGATATTCAAGTTCTGAATACTATTTTACAATGAACCACAGCACATAACTTGTAGACACAATGCCATCATCCTTTTTGACCTGGAATGTATTATTGTAAGTGTACCTTTAATTCCAGGAGTAGAGACTGAATTTTACCTACAACTGATCCCTGCTGATGACCCTGTGAGCTGGGTGTAAATAGTCATGATTTGTTACATTTGGCCTCTGATTAAAGGTGAAATTTTTGGAAGGTCTAAAGAAAATTCCTTGAGCCATATTTCAATTATGTTCACATGGAGGGGGAAAAGTAGACATTAAAATGAAAATATAATATATAAGTGAAGGATTCATCTCTTTAAAATCCAAAACTTTCACAGAATGTTTTGAAATACAGTTTTAAAAAGAAGCTTTGAAGAGTTCACCTCCAATGAATATCAATGGCATAAGTTTTATGGCAGAAAACACCAACTACAAGTGTAACAGCACTTCCAATGGTGTATGTATTAATTAAATATTTTTAGCATCTCATTCTTCAGTGACAAACAAAAATTGGTTATGAGAACTGCACAGACAGTGTCAAGGAAATAACTTGTTAGTTTCTTTATCGCCACCTGATCCAGAGCAATATTTTACAGAAGTATGAACTTTTTACTCACTCAACAGTAAAAGGAGTGCAGACCCTTCTATTTTTAATCACTAAAATTAATTTTAAAAATTATTACACAATTTATAAAAATTGATCACTGATAACATCCTTATCTCAGCTCTGAAATTTGAGACCCTTCTTTCTCTTTCAGACATTGTGTCTGAAAAAAAGTCCTGAGAGGGTTAAATCAGTTATCTTTATTTAGATAGCCAGCTTGCCCAGATACATTTGAGTCACCAGTTAAACAATCTTTCAACTTCCCTGTAAAGGCAATGGGGAAAGATTAAGTGATTTTGAAGGCATGGAAATCTTATCTGCTTATATTTAGATATGTCTATTAGATGTTTAGTCCTTCTAAGGATAATAATTCTTACTGATAACTGCATAAATGAAGTACCTGATGAAGACACATTCACTAGTTATTTGGTTGGATATCTGCATTTGGCACTCTGTGTCTAAGATATATTTACCTGGATCTTGTCATTTCCTTTTTCACGTCACTTGAAGTCATGAGAAGCTAGCTAGCTTCCTACTGATTTTTTATTGGATGCCAAGATACCTACTCTCTCCATGACATAGTGAAGAGGGAGCATACATATGGCCTTTGCGAACTTTGATTTTATTTTGGTATATGATTTGATTTTGGTTTTTTCCCCCATGGAGACTCCAGACTTGTTTATGAGCTTGTCTTCAACTTAAAAAATCAGTTTAAAAAACATAAAAGGAAGATGAGAGCTTCTTCTTGTGAAAGGATGTTGACCTTGAATTTTGACTATAGGACTCTTTGTCAAGGGAACTTTATGGAGGCTGAAAATTTGTCTTCAATGGATCACTGTAAAAGTTCATGTCAGAAAAATTAATGAACATTTTGTAACTACTTAATCTCTAACTCAAAGGGTCACTGTGGAGGCAAGTGTTAAAAACTGGAAGACTATTGAAAAAATAATCACCATTGGATGCTTGTTTTGTATATGACTTGTTCCTAGGCACAACACCCACTGTTGGAGAACAGATGTTACAATCTTTTGTCGTTCTTATAATGCCATATATTAGCTAGTGTTTTTCAGAGTTCGGTTTACCTGAATATCAAACTACTGTGTTGCACTGATGTTGCCTTGCCAAGATCAGTAATAACTTTGTGCATGAAACTTCTCTATCTGCTATAGCTTTAGTCCTCATTCATCTCTAGTGTAGTCCTTTATGCTTTTCCATAAAAGTAGTATTTTGGAAGCATACTATTATTCTCTTCTTACACTTGGAAAAAAAAAATCATGTTGGTCCTCTACTCATTTCTGAGGAGCTGTACCTCACAGAACACTATAAATCCTCTCCATGGGTACAAATGTATGCTGTACTTGCATGTTCTATACACCCTCACCCACCCACCCCACCCCACCCCAAAAAAAAAA
>VYZS01041958.1:3261-22671 GCA_013400695.1 Neodrepanis coruscans | reverse complement strand
CAAAAGTTAACTGACAAAACCAAAAATAAACATACTTAAATCTGTTAGAACAACAAAATCCTAAATATAGGCAATGTTAAAACGAAGTTTTTTTGATAACGTCTTTTTAAGCCATAATTTTGTCCACCAATACCCCCACACTATGAAAAACAGAACAGCCCTCTTTTTTTTCTTAATAAAATAACAGTGGAAAACAGTCTTGTTTAACAAGTCAGGAAGAAATTCTTTACANGAACTTGTGCAATTTGTGTGGTAGTAGGTGTATGGCTTTGGTGAAAAAGTATCTGAATTGTGGCATTTCCAGCCCACACAGATACCCTCAGCCCAAATACTGTGTGTCCCAGCCTATAGCTCTTACAAGGAAATAAACAGACCATGCTCATGTCTGCACCTCATAGAGTCTGAGAGGCCTATAAATGTCCTATATTGTACCATTAGAACAGCTTATTCTGAAATAAGAAAGCTGTGATTTTTTCCCCAGACTACAATAGTTCATTAGTTGGACAGACAAAAAAAGAATGCCATCAATTTAGACTTGGGAATCTCATTGCCTAACTAAACTAGTATTTTCACAGAATCACAGAATGACAGAATATGCTGAATTGGAAGGGACCCACAAGGATCATCAGGTCCAACTCTTATCCCTGCACAGGACCATCCTCAAGAGTCAGACCATGTGCCTGAGAGCATAATCCAAACATTGTTCTATTTCAGAAGAGCTGTTGTTGATCTCTGTGGGAAAAATAACAGCCCTTAGACAAAACCTGTTGAATAGAACAATCTGTTCTACCCAGTGCTGAAGGTTTCCCAAACCTCAGCTTCCTACTTGCTTTATGCAAAGGAGAGATCTACAGCCTTTTTGCTTTATCTTTAAATATTTACTGTTGCATCACAAGTATCTGAGGGTGTAACATGCTAATCACAAACTGCTGTTGTACTTACTTGATGGTTACTCTATTTGATGTGTCCTGCAGATCACCAGGATCAAAAAGCTGAGATTCTTTAAGTCCCAGCTCTTTGCAGCCTCTTAAGAATAATATGATATTATCCTGAAAAGACAAACAAACAAACAAACAAAAAACCACACTTTTAACTCTCCTTCATTGAAAAAAATACTTTATCAAACCAACCTCTCCCTTACTCAGTAACTCCTCATGAACAGTCACACCATTGGCTAAATGAAGAACCAATGACACTTCCAGTCAGGTAATTTAAGAAGTACTGATTCTGTTTGAAAATCAAATAGATATGAAAGTTCTTTTTCTTTCCTTTTTATGTTTTCCCCAAGATACATTTTCCCACACCACGTGAAGAGTTACAAAGAAGTACAACCACAGAGTGTAGCTGAGACCTCCATTTTCGTAAAAACTAGGAAGCAGAGAAGCCTGGGTAGTGTTTAGCTCTTATCCATCCTTTGTGACAGAACAAAATCCCTGAACAGGGCTCTCCCCACATCTGCTCTCAGGCCTTTGTTTGGGTGGCGAGGCCATGGCTCTGTGAGAGTAGTCCTGTTTATTCTGTCAGGGGGCAGCAAACAGAATGCTAATAGCTGCAGCTCTCGGCATGCCAACACTCTCGTACACAAAGCTTGCCAGCCACACCACAAAAAATACAGACTTGGAAATTCAGAGGAGTCCAAATCTCTTTTTCTTCCCTGGCTGAAACTTAACAGCTCTGGAGGGGAGCCAGGGAGAAAGGAACAGCAGTCAAGAGAGCTGAGAGCCCGTAACCCATAGCCCATCACCCACTTCTGACATGAAAATATGCTTGTAAAATTCTCCATGTGGCTTACTGTTTACATTATAATTTTTCCAACTGCATTGTGAATAAGTCTTGTGTTTAGTCTTTGATGGAGGACAGTTCTGGTCACTTTCAAACCCTGTGTGAATGAATGTGCAAATCTAATAAAAATGCAAAAGCATTCAAAAAAAGCTGGAAACAATATTTTCAAACTTAACAAAAATATACAGGACATAGAGGACATAGTAACCTAACAGGCTTAGAAAACAATCAAAGGACGAGGAACACCAGAGAGAACTATGCACTCCTCTATGCCAAAAGTTCACATCCAAGTTATGATAAGCAGTAACAAAAATACCAGTCATTTGGCAGCCATGTAGTTTGGAAACTCAGTTCTTCTGTTGATGAACAAATGCCCACTTCTCAAAAAAACAGTGTCACCACCCTACCACCTTACACCTGTTTGACTACATGCTTCTATTTTGTGGGTCATCATAGGAATAATGTTTACCAATACTAATACCATCACCCAAACAATTTTTCAGAAAGCTGGTATCTTGTATGGGCACAAAGAACTACACATGCCAATAAAATATAACCAGTGAGCACCAAAAGAAGTTTTCACCTTTGCTAACAGTCTCATAATTTTTTTTCCCCAATGGTCTTAAGAATGGCAACTTGTTTAAAAGGATTAAAAAAAATCCAACAAAGAAGGTGTTTTCAAGTGATATACTTATTCAAGAACACCTGCCTAGGCTGCGTAATCCAAGCCAAAAACATATCTCATTCTACTGCAAAACTGAACTTCTCTTGGTTTGTACAGATGAAATTTGCATTTGTTAGTTCTACTGAGACACTGGAGAAAAGCACTCATAAGACACTGAAAGGAGAAAGGAGTCTTAACGTTAAGACCAAATCCCTGCAAAACTTTCTCTCAGGATTACTGCACCTTGCCTTGACCAAGTCCTGGTTTCTTCAGTTCTCAGAAAATTTTCCATGCATCTTTTGAGAAGATTTACTGTTCAGTGCCTGTTAGCTGCAACTTTGCATTTTCTGTAGTCACCTAAAATGCCACTCTTTGTCACTGCTGAAGAAACTATAAAAGAAAAACAACCCCAGGTTTACAAGTAGTAACATATATAAAACCTTCTTTAAATAAGTGACTGAAAAGACATTTAATGTCCCTGCCCTGCTCCTTACAACTTGGCAAACCTAAATAGGTCACACTGCAATGGGAAGGATGGCAGCATGGCCACCTGCCGTGCTTCAGCTAACAGGGTGGTATCTTTTACAGTGGTCTCAGAAGATACATGACCAGAATTCAGTACCTTTGGCAGCCCTACAAGGTACTAACACACAATTTCATCAGTATATGGAGAAGATATTGTCTTTCTCTCAGCCATTACCTGCAGCACTTGCAGCATTGGAGTAGACAGAGAATTGGTCGCTTCATTTGGTCACGTCATTTCCTATAGCCTCAGAGGGCCTGCAACTGTCTCATGCTGGCTCCCCTTGGTTTTACTCCACATCACTATACAATCAGAAATATTCTGGCTTTTGTTCTTCATACACCCAGAGGAAAAGCAAGCTTACAGGTGACAGTCTAAATTTATTTTGCAAAATTTCTCTATTTTTTAATATATAAAATTATATCCATAAATATCTATATTTATACAGTCCTATACAAATAGCTATATCATTTTACCTAAGCTTAATTGATAAAATGACAGAAAGACTAGATAGGTTGCTTACAGAAGGCAAACACTTCAGTGTAGTGACAGATACAGGACACAAGCATAGGATGCACTGATAGGTTAAATCTCAACCCTTTTCTGCTTGCCTCAGCAGAGTCCTGACAGTTCCTGTTAGATCAGCACTATAAGCAATGTCTTTTACTTATCAGTATAGAAAACCAGAAAATATTAATGGAAATGTTTTGCTATTCTGAATTTGAGAAACAAACAAAAAAAAATTAGCCAACACACAAAACTATGAATCCCCAGGCAAAGCCAGTCATGAACTAGTAAGGGTCAGGGACAGATAAGGGTGCAGAAAGGGAAGGGAAAAATGCTTCTGCTCTCACAACTGCATTTCAACACCATCACCTTTCCATCCTTTCTGGTGTGTAGTGCACCAGACCCACCTCTACAAAACCACTTCACCAGGACAAGGACTTGCAGGTAATGCAGAGAGATTAGGTGGCAGAGGGGATACACCTTCATGAAGATAGGAGAGAGGGAGGGAGGAAAACATAAGACACTGCTCAATTGTTATCATTTTTTGTTTGTTTGTTTTTAACCTCTGTTATAAATATGAAAACATGTTCACTGTATGGTATTAAGTAACTTTCTCATACATCAAGTGGTGCACAAAATCCTGAATCCTGTAAAAAAAGCCCCAGAAATTGGCAGCTGAGCAGGACAGACACCCTGGAAAGCCACTGCAAATTCACACAGGAGCACTGCCAACACACAAGATAGTTCAAGCTAGAGAGAATCAAATATTCACAGCAGGCAAATTCTCTCCATAGGATCTGCTGATCAGATGCAATGGCAAACAGCTTGAATTTGGCCCACTTCCATTCCTTTCATCTGCCACAATAGTATACAAAACACTCTCACTGTATTCACACTGCAAATCTCTCCTACAGCTTATCACTGTGGAGCCATCATTTGTCAGATGTGCTACTGCATGGCCTGGATGAGATATACAGATAAACTTGGGGAAAATAAAAGCAAGCCGAGCTGTATGTCTGCACAGAACACTGAATAAAATGCCAAATACATGTCACTTCTGTGAGTTGGAGATATTATTAGTTGCCAGTAGCACTGCTCTCTTTTGCAAGACAGCTGCAGACAAACAGGTGGCCTTTTTAATTTCTGGAATGCTGATATTTTCCCTGCTCCAGAATGAATTGGAAGATCTCTTAAAAAAAATAAAATTCCAAACTGCTTTTCTGAGCAATTTCCAACACATTTCTTTGCTCTCAACATTTCTTTCTAATTCCCTTATTTTTCCATTTTATGTAAGTAATTAGTGGCAGTAATTTACCTATATAATTTACCTATATAATACCTATATATATCGGATCTTGCCCGATTCACAGGCTCATAGAAATATTGAAATAATCAGTTCAAATCCACAAGGAGAAAAATTTCATGAGAATGGCTGGGAACTTTATATATACACACATATGAATGTATATGTCTGTTATTATTTATCCAATATGCTTTACTGTGTATAACTACATATACATATATATATATTTCACTATATGTATGTGTGCATATATGTGTGTTTTACTGTTTATACAATATGCTTTACTGCACATACAATAAAACTACACAGAACATTGTTTTCGGTGGCAGATTCGAAATCAGTAGATTTGGAAGGAACTCGATTACAGTTAGGACACATTCACTTGAAGCTGAGGATGGTTAATCTCCAGAAGAGTAAGGCTGGCAGCACACCAGAACTGAAGGCAAACTCCCGCTCCCAGAACAGCAAGGGGAGTCACGGTGCTTACACCCCAAGAACATTGTCAGCCAATGGCCTCATCCACGAAAATTAAACGCTACTGGGGAAAACCAGAAAGAGATGGACCCGGCGAGCAGGACTTACCAGCCCGTCGGCCGGCTCGATCCTCGCCTCCCCAAGCGCCAGCCGGGGCGCGCCGGGAGCGGCACAGCAGCAGCCCCCGAACTCCACCCACCTCAGCGGCGCTTCCAGGCGCCTGCCCGGCACACCGCGGCTGGAGGGCAAAGGAGGAAAGTTGCCAGCGAGTCGTGGGATCCTATGAGCCGCGAAGGCAAAAGGCAAGTCCAGATGATCAGACTGAACCAGGAGGAGTACGGCACACCGGGAGAGCACGGCACCGCCCGGCTCCGCAGGCACAGCCGTCCAGCACGTCTCCGAGAAGCTAACGAAGGCTATCTTTGCCAAGAAAACCCAACCTTTTTCTGCTTCTTTTTGGGCAGTCAACAAGGAAAAGATATGCTTCCTGCAAAAACAGCCCTGCTCCCTTAACAAAAAGACAACGAATACCTTCCAAACTGTGTGAAGAAATGGGCCAGTTGTTACCATACTGCAAATGCAAAAACACAGCAGAAACCCCAAAGTGGCTCTAAGTGACCATCAGGTAATATCTAAGGCTGCCTGAAGATAGAATCACAGATTTATAGAATAATCAAGAATAATCAATAATCTTGGAGGAGCCCTTCAAGATAATCCTGTCCGACTGTCCAGCCAGCACTACCACTGTAACTCTTAAACCACTAAACCAGATCACCCAGCAGAGGTATCTCTTGAACACCTCCAGGGATGATGACTCCACCACCTTCCTGGGCAACCTATTCCAATGCCTGACCATCCTCAGTGAAAATTTTCTAATATCTAATCTGAATCTCCCCTGTCTCAGCTTAAGGCCATTTCCTCTTGTCCTCTCACTGTAGGTATGGTAGGAAGAGACTGACTCCCACCTCACCACAACCTCTTTCCATGTAGTTGTAGAGAGCAATTAGCTACTCCCTGAGCCTCCTCTTGCCTAGACTAAATAAACCCAGCTCCCTCTGGGTACCCATACCCAAAGATTTCGCTGGAAGTGCCAACATATTTATAGATCCCTCTGCTCCCAACCAGGCTCATTAGCTGCTGCAAGTGTGAGTACATAGAACAAGAAAATAGTGCACGACTTTGATACCACTATATTACACTACTTTGGTAGTATAAAAACATACTTCTTCAATAATGTGAAGGGAAATCTGGGCAAAGGAAAGAACATACTCTATTTACTTTTTCAGAGAGCTGTTTCTAGCATTTTTGGCATCCAGAAAAAAATTTTGCTAATTGTTCCAATCATTAGTCTCATATCAATACATTCAATCTACATGAATTAACTGAAAATAAGCAACAAACTATTCCCCTCCCCCCAGAATCATGCCACAAGAAATTACTGGCGGGGGGGAGGGGAGAACTCTAAAAAACAAGCCCAAAATAAATTATTTGTGTTAAGAAAAGCAAATTGTGAATACACTTGTCCTCAAGAAACTAAAAGGCATGTCAAAATTTGCAATTCTTTGAGACAGTCAAAAGTACAGCAGTACTACTCAAGAAACTAGCTTTGATATTTCCCTATATCTGCCTTTCACCTCCAGATTATTTGCTTTTTAAGATCTTTGCCCTGTAATAAATTTCAGCCACATTTGTAAGCTGCTTATGTAATGCAGTGTATTATTACCATTTGTATGATGATTATAACTAGAACTCCCAAAGAAGAATGACCATATTGTATATAATGAAAGGCAAATGCAAGTACCTCAGAATATAAAATGGCACTGCGTGTCCTGTGCAGGTAGTGAAAATTTCATGCTGGGTACAGAATAGATGCTGTATCTCATTTCTGCAAGTTTTTAAAAGAGCTTAAAATCCCTGCAGTATGGTATGATATAAAAGAAGAAACACTGTGGACAAGAAAGGAGAAGGATAACAGGGTAAGAAAGAAGACAATGATGGGAGGAGACCATATGAAAACATGAGCAAGAGCAGCCTTCAACTCAACAGGCAAGAGCAAACCACAGGGGAGTGGGAGGGGTGCACACAGCATGAGCACAAGGCTGACCCTATGACTTCACTAGTTAAATAGGTCCTAATACTACTCCTTGCAACAGGTCGTTATCCCTGTAGGCACAAATAAAACATTTAAACAAACAGGGGCTCAGTCAACATCCATGTCTTTGGGGGAGAGAGCAATCAGATGATGTGAACTCCCTCAGATTTGCCAAACCCAAGATACACCCTGAGTAAGACGGCTCTGTTTACAGCAATGAAGACAGAACATAGGCAGGCAGGGAAAAACCCCTAAGCATTCTGAGGCTGTTCACTGGCTCAGATGCTGATGAAATCACAGCCAGATGTCAAACAGATGTCAGATTTCACCCAGTCTTGGAGACGGGGTGCCTATCCAATGCCATATTCTATAGTAACCACCATGCTATAGCCAAGGAAGAGGACAACATTTCCTATCCACTCCCTCCACAGCTCACTCTCTCAGCTTCTTAATTACCAGATGATAGCACATGGCTTGGGTTTGGGCCTAAGTTTTATGACTTCTGTTATTTACTTTTCATCTTTGTTTTTTTTATCAATAAAGCTTACCAAGAGCAGGGTTAAAAACAAGTTCATGTACAATAAATTTGAGCCAAGCACTCCTAGAAGCTACTGGGAATTCACCTTGCAAATCCAGAGCCAGGTGCATAAAAACAAAACCACTACAAATGTAAGGCACACTTCCTTTTGCTGTGATGGAAAGATTGTTTTTTACCTCCCTCTGCCTTGTTGGTTGGGCTATGAATTGGGTCAATACCAAAGTTACAGCAGAGTGGGTTGAGGGAAGAGCTACAAAAGCTGTAAGAATAAAAGAAACATCACAACAACAATGCTTTCAAGGCAACTGGAGCTCACATCTGTGGCACCTACTCCTCCTTATTCATCCTCTTGGCAATAGCTGTGCTGTCTATCTGAAGGAGGGGAAAAATGGTCATGAAGACAAATTTGACCTTTATTTTCATTCACATTATGAGTGCAGGAGTATGACTACTAACCTAAACACAGATTTCAAGTGTTTCAACCCTGAAACCACAGCTAGTGCCACAATCCTTCCCTCAGGACATTGTCTCGAGGAAACTGGACACTTTCTTTTGTCAGCATATCCCTGCAGCTGCTGCCCCCACAAATGAGCTCTACGGCAAAATATAGAAATGGGCAAGAAATTCACAACTAAGGAGAACACCTTTTTTTCTAAGTTTGGTATATTTGTGTGTGATTATCCAGACACAATAAAGCATTAAGGAAAGTACACAGTCTGACAACAGATTTAGAAAATCTCAAAAGACAGCCATCCCAAACTGCCTAGAGAAAACAAAAATACGTACACTTTAAATCTAGATTTGTAAGTGGTAAGGACTACTACACCAGATACTGTGAAAACAAAACCCTCTATAAGTAAAGGAGACCACCAAAGAAACTAACCTGAGCATTAAATATGGAATAGTATGTTATTTCACTAGACATAGTGTTAAAGCCTATCACTGCATAAAAACAAAACAAGCCAATTCAAAACCCCCATAGATAAATAAGTTGAATTACCTCCTGAGTGATATATCCAAAAGGTATAGCCCTAGGGTAATCCAAAGGAACACCACAACTAGTTTAAACTAAGTCCTTCAAGTGTTATGTATAGCCATCAAGTAAACCCAAGCATTCCTGAATAAGCCTGTGCCTTTCCAGACTGCTGTCAGGGCAGTTGTGTGTTAAAAAATGGCATAGAAGATATTTTTGAAAAACTACATATGTTTTCCAGCTAAGATAGTGTACTCTAGTAGTAAAGATTATTACCTACGCAAAGCAAACCTAAGTACTAAAATTTATTCCATGTTTTCCTTAATTATATTAGTAGGATTACTAAAAGATAATACTTTTTTTTTCACATACTCTGCCTTCCTCTTTCTGCCTGCAGAGTCCAAGCTTCAAGGGACTCCTTTAACCATGGCTGATATCTCAGGGCACTGATACCCAACACCTGCTTTCTATATTTTGACTTGATTGTAGGGTGAAGAATCTTGTTTTCCAGGAAGAGCAATGTTGACTACTGAAGGGACCCAGCTCCAGGAAACTTGCAACAGGACTTTTGGGATGAAGTGGGTCTAGCAGAGAAGAAAATGAAGAAACATTCTGTGCATCATGAGCCTGTCCACCTGAAAAGGTGTGTCTGAGTGCCATCATCTGACCACCATCACCGTCATAAACCAGTAAGGTAATGCAAAGCATAATCAGTGCATCTGCATGCACATTCAGAGATGACTATCTGAAAAAAGACTTCTCAACCTGTGATCACTACTGACTGCTTTTAGTTTTTCTCTCTCACTACATCTAAAGCATATGGCAAGGACAAAAAAACACCCAAAAAACAAACAACCAAACAAACAGAAAAAGGAAATAGAAATGAGCAATGGTGAGAGTTACACACAATGCTTTCCTGATACACAAGAAACTGATCAATTAGAGATACAAAACTGTATTGGAGTTATATCCTCAATTCTTACCTTCCCCATTTTCATTTATCATCCGTCTACCTACTCAGACACAGAAGCGGATTTTATCAGTTATATAATCCCCCAAAATACAGGATTTTAATGAAAATATGTGCACAATGAATTTCATTTGACGTTTTGCAACATCCAGCTGTATTGAACCAGCTGAGTGCAGAAGTTTGAACATTCACATCCACAGAACAGCTGAAAATTTTTAAAGTTTATTTTTAAGGTTTGAAACTGTAAAGGTATGAAAGAAGTTAGCACCTAAAATTAAAACAGATTTGACATCAAACCTCTAAAACTGAACGTATGACCACCTCCTGGCAGCCTTGTAATACTTCCAATTGTAGTAACTACTCACTACTAACATGAAGTTACTTTCTTGCCCTGTTTTTTTGCATGGTATATTCTCTTTTTCTTGGTATATTAAGTAAAGCTATCTTCCATTTAAAGACAAAATATAGCAATAGTTGGCAACACTCAGACTTGTCTCAGGAGACAGCAATCCGATACAGGGATCAGGACACTCTGCAGCCTGAGCTGTTGGAGGGCCTCTGCATCCCCATGTCCAAGTACAACTGATGTAGGTGGGCCTTGAAAGATGCAAGAAAGCTGCCTGTGGGGGCCAGAGGCCTGGCAGTAGCTTTTAACATCAGATCAAATCTCTATTCCCCACGGTAAACAGCAAAATAGTGAAACTGCCAAGGAGAACTCATTCCTGTTCAGTTCGTGACCTCTGAAAAAAAAGCAACAAATTCTACTTCTTCTTTCAAATTAAACATCTACTCTTCATTGCCAAGGAATATGTTTTAATAATCTGTGGTGGTCAAGGTTTGATAAAAATCAGAAATCTTTTTGCTGCTGTTACATGATACCTGACATACATTTTCCCCCTACTCATAGCTTTGCATTTTCATGCTAACATTGTATGAAACATACTGGACTTCTTGAATGTATGTGTTGGGGTGTCCTTGCAAATACTTCTAAAAGAAGCTGTTCAAGTCCAAAAAACACTATTTTTTTAAATTGGCTTTTTCTACTGAATAAAGTTCTAGTACATTCCACTTGGAAAACCTACCTTATTGTTTTTACTTCCACTAAAAAAAGATAATAGAAAGTTTTAATATTTAGATGTCTAGAATGATTTTGGAGAGGAAAAGGACAGGGAAGAAAATTAATAATCTTCAATTTTCTGCAAACAAATTTTACAGAAAATCAAAGTATCTGTGCAAAAATACGACAAGTAAATCATTGCCCATTTGAAACTTTGACCATATACAATGTAACTGCTTGAATTACTGAATACCCAAATACTCAGTCCATGTATCTGCTGTGTATTTCCCAGATTTGAAAACGTACATTTGGTGTCTAGATGGCATGGCCATAATTGCCAGTCATCTTGAGTACCTCCAGATTTGGTGGGTTCTTTTTATGGTAAATACTCAAGGCAAGATGAGTTACCCAATAGTGTAACAGTGATTTCTTTTCCATCCCTTTTCAATTATCAGTAAAGCATTCCCTACATGTAATTCAAGAATTAGCATACCTATTCAAGAAGCTATGGTAGCTGCAAACCCAGATGCACTATGCAGAATAACTTAAATTACTACTATTCATTAAGTCTACAGAGGTCATGCAAACATGCCTTTGAAGGGCCATTTGGAAAGCAGGATTCATGGATTACACCTGATGCCAGAGTAATTTGCAGTTGTGAAGACTAAGCTTTCAGAAGGAATAAAATGTAGCACAGTAATACCATATTTCAGAAGGAGAATTTCCTCAGTTTAATGGACACAAAATCAATGATTAAAACAAGACAGAAAGAAAGGAACACTTCTTTAATATATGTTCCTACTGTAAAGCTTTCTTCCAACTTGTTCCCAATGTCTTGGTTTTGGTACTTCTGGACAGCAGAACAGAGGACAGAAAAAATCTCTTCTGCTACAGAACAGATATTCCTACTGTTCATTTTTCTTCAACACATTAGAGGTGTTCTTGAGGCATACTACTACAACATCCTCTCTCCTCTTGGAATGTACAAAGCAATAAGGGTAGAAAGATGAACAGATGCATCACACCAGGCTTAGATGGCAGAAATAGTTTGTCTTATTTGTTGGTGAAGGGAACAGAAAGAAGAAACAAATCCCTATCACTGATAATTTATTCTTACAACTTCAGTTTTACACTCTGTCCTTGCCAGACTTGAGATAACCTTTTGCTTGTTAGAGAAAAATAGCCAGTCATGCTTATAATTCAGTTTACATGGGCATAACCAGTGGCTCCTGCTCAGAACAGTCACAAATAAGGCCAGCAGGTATGTTCATGTACCATCAAACAACAAGTTTACAACTCCTCACCTGCCCCATCTGAAAACCTTCACAATTTAAAGCCACATTAAAAACTTAGTAAAGCTTATCTGATGAGACTTTATAAAAGAAAAGAGTAAATTTAAAGTAAATATGATTTTTTACTTTCCTCAGCAGAGGGATGGAGACTCAGAGTTGATCAAAGAGAGGTATATCTAGACAGCAGAAACAGTAGAGTACAGCAAGATTATTAGGCCAGGCTTCAAAGGCCATGAAAGCAGCTATACTAGCTCCAGCACCAATAAGAAGCTGCCAGCAAATTAGCTGATTTAAAGCACTGCAAAGCTCCAGTCCCCAGCCAGCTCACATCTCCAAACCACGCCTGCAGGCACAGATTTCTGCAGAATGCAAATGTTACACATGGCTACCCAAAATCATCTTAAGGCCAGCAGTACTTATTGGCTTTGGCAAGCACTTTTACACTGCCCCTTCTAGTGACAGAAGAATATTCATCAGACACAGTACTGCCTTGCTTGAATGCACAGACCCAGCTGATGCTCAGCACTGCACTGAAGTCAATCAGCCTTTAAATCTCTACAAATGGGGCCCCATCCAAATACAGGGGCTACACAGCTATGCAACGACCTTAGGTTCTAGCTGCAGCTCAGGTGGCTCACCCACCGAGGAGGCACCAGATCCTCTTCACACAAGCCTGTTCATGTACATGCCAGCCAGGCCAGAGCTGCAGAAGGGGCTTCAGCATGTCCCGTGCTCTGTGTGTGACTGCAGAGAGGCTGGGAACCCAGCCAGCACATGAGAAACATCCACTTTTGGGGGCTTTTTGGCTACTTGGAAACCCAAAAATACGCTGTGTTGCACTGTTAAGCTGACCTCATGCCTTTGGGCCACTTGCTCCCAAATGGGAAAGGCAGTGGAATCAAGTTGCTCTCCTTTAAGAGCTCTTCTGTGGCTGTCCCGAGCCAGCATGATAGATGCTGCTGCCAAATCCAAGCAGGCTATACAGTGAGTTGCCCACACACACAACACAGAAGTTATCCAGGGTTCTCCATTCTCTGGCATATCCCAAACTCCACCTTCCGTTTTTCTGAATACAGTACTTTACTGTTTTTCCTCTTCTTACTTCCCATCTGCCTCCTAAGTTCAGTTTGGCATTTTTATTTCTCCAACTTGTAAAGTTATAAAAGACAAGAGTATTTGTTGGCTGCTTTAAAAAGAGAACAAATTATACTAGAAGCTGTGATGAAGAATACTGGACACAATTTTGGAAGTTCTTGGTCTGTAATTTGCTTACATAATAGTTTGTATTAAGGTTTAAGTGCTGGATTTCTAATATCATTCATCAAATTTCAGCTAAAAAAAATAGAATAAGCAAGGTGAACTACTCTTGGGATGATAAACTATCTGCAAGAATTTTTGATACAAGTATGAAAACACCAAGAACTCTCAGTTCTTAAAAAAATATGTGAAAGTCTGGAATTCAAGGAGTTTCAGTTCTCCAGGATCATATTTTAGAAAGTAAATTTTAGTCAGGATTGGGTGGCTCAAGAGGTTGGGTAATAGTATTTTAAAAAGCAAGTGTTTAATCTCTGATCAACCAGAGGGAAAGGACTAAAGAGCATTTAAGGTCTCAAACACCCTTGGGAACTAGCCAACTTAGTCTAATACTGTGGGTGCTGACTCTAGGCAGATTTTGGATTTTCTCATGCACAGTCCTCATGCTTATGAGCAGCCTCCTCTAAATTTCACTATTCAATCATCTTCCTCAAAATTCTGCTTTACAGTTATGCCTATGAAGAGCCAATGGCAAAGAGATACCAGGCTTGCTAATAAGACTGTGCTGACAAATACCTTGTTTCTCTCTTCGTTTTTTTAACTGTGTCTAAGTGTTGTTTCTTAATTACAAACTCCTGAAGGCAGAGACTTGAGATGCCTTATAGCATCTAGCACAAAAAGGATGAGGAGGCTTATAAGTTGATACTTCGCAGGAAAACAGATTTTGATCTCTGCTGACTGTATCATGCTAAGATCTGAGATGCTCAAAAATGGAGGCCAGGCATGTCTGAAGATCACAGAATCACAGAAAAGACCTTTAAGATCATCAAGTCCAACCTATGACCTAACACCATCTCATCAACTAAACCATGCCACTAAGTGCCTCATCCAGTCTCTTTTTAAACACTTCCAGGGTGACTCCACCACCTCTCTGGACAGCCTATTCCAATGGCAAATCACTCTTTCTGTGAAAACATTTTTCCTAACATCCAGCCTAAACTTCCCCTGACACAGCTTGAAACTGTGTCCTCTCTTTCTGTTACTGGTTGCCTGGGAGAAGAGACTGACCCTCACCAGGCTACAACCTCCTTTCAGGCAGTTGTAGAGAGTGATAAGGTCTCCCCTGAGCCTCCTGTTCTCCAGGCTAAACAACCCCAGCTCACTCAGCTGCCCTTCATAGGGCTTGTGCTCCAGTCCCTTCACTATCCTCATTGCCCGTCTCCAGACACGTTCAAGAATCTCAACATCTTTCTTAAACTGAGTGGCCCAGAACTGGACACAGCACTCAAGGTGCGGCCTGACCAGTGCTGAGTAACAGGGTAAGAATAACTTCTCTAGTCCTGCTGGCTACACTGTTCCTGATAGAGGCCAGGATGCCATTGCCCTTCTTGGCCACCTGGGCACCCTGCTGGCTCATGTTCAACTGGCTGTCAACCAGCACCCCCGGGTCCCTTTCTGACTGGCCGCTCTCCAGCCACTGTGTCTCCAGCCTGTAGCACTGCAGGGCGTTGTTGTGGCCAAAGTGTAGAACCCGGCACTTAGACTTGTTAAATCTCATGCCCATCTATCTGCCCATCTATCCAGACTGTCAAGGTCCCTCTGCAGAGCCCTCCTGCCCTCTAACAGATCAACACTTGTTCCCAACTTCATGTCATCTGCAAATTTGCTAATTGTGGACTCGATCCCCTTGTCCAGATGATCAATGAAAACATTAAACAGGACTGGGCCCAACACTGATCCCTGGGGGACACAACTATTGACTGGCTACGAACTGGATGTGACAACATTCACCACCACTGTCTGGGCCTGGCCATCCAGCCAGTTCTTAATCCAGCAGAGAGTGCACCTGTCCAAGCCATGGGCTGCCAGCTTTTCCGTGAGTTTGCTATGGGAGATGGTGTCAAAGGCTTTGCTAAAGTTCAGGTATACTACATCCACTGCCTTCCCCATATCCACCAGGTGAGTTACCTGGTCATAAAAGCAGACCAGATATAGCTTCTAAACTCTCTTCAAACTAATCATAATATTGTATTGAATTTTGCTCTTTGGGTTGTTTCAGACAGAATGTAAGAACAAGTATCACCCATACTTGCTGAAGTATCACCCATTCTAAAATAATTCTGCTAATACCTTGCTTACTCAAATTCTTGTTGGACTGCAACACTTCTCCAAGACGATGTACTTATCTTGCTTCTTCCTTGTCTAAAATTCTGGTCCACTGACGTATCAAATTCCACCCAGTCACTATTCAGCAGTGTAAAAATAAAATATAGGCATGCATACTAAGGAGGAAGATCAATCCAGCCTGACTGCTTCTCAAAAGTACCAGAATAAAACAAAACCCAGCCTCTTATGACAACCTGTATGTCATGTTACTCTTTTAAATAAGTCACTAACTGATTTTAGTTATAAATTTTATGTGTTCTTTTGGTGCACAACACTAATTTATGTACTTACTTCTTACTCTTGTAAGCTTTTGTAAAAGCTCTGACAGTAGTCTCTGGGAACTATTCTATGTTATTTACCAGTTTGCAACTAGTTTTGCCAATGATTGATGCAATTCCTGCATTTGTTCATTTTTTTTTTTCAAATATCAGAATATAAATTGTTTCCAATACATAATATGTAGTAGTATTTTTTTTTCACCTGTTCGTGTTTTCTTTGAAAATAAACATGTTCAGCCCAGCAGAACAGTGTGCCTGAGTCTGATGCATGTGGCACTCCCAGGACATTCCAAGTTATCTTTTTCATGCAGTTGCTACAGTTTAAGAAGCAACTACCGCCTGACCTCTTTAGGGGTAACAGGAGAAACCTCATGAAAGAAAACTTACGAGAATTGTACAAAAAGAAAAGTTATTTTTCTACTTCTGCATATGTCAAGTGAAAGGTGTGCAAAGTATTTTGCTAGATGAGAATTGAGAGATTTTATTAGGTGGTGCTACTGACCTGTGCAGACAGTTTTCTGGCACAATTTTCACAACTTGTTTACAGTATCACCTCAGTTATCCAGAACTTTTTCCCCACAAAGGCCAAATTCCTGATATGTATTAATTACACTGAAAATTGCCCTGGATTACTTGAAACCTCAAATAACTGAACCTATTCACTAGCTTCTCTTTTAATAACAGAGGACATGCTGTATAGGAGTCCTAATATGGCTGATCCTTGTAACTCCAGAAATTAATACATAAACATCACACTTCATATCTAGCAGGTCTGTCAGCTTTGGTCTGAAAACCAGACTTGAGAGGCGGAAAACATTTATAGCATCATCCTACTCACTGCTGTGGGCTGTGGAACAGGAGGACATAGGAAGGACAGGAAGGTTAAAACCAAAAAACTGCCACCCAGCATTCTTGATCTATGCACTGCTAGCCAAGGAAACAGAGCCGCTTTACAGTTCAGCTCTCCTTAGTTGCCCAAATGACCTTGGATACCTCACATAGTCAGACAAACACTAGGTGCTGCCTGCACAGTAAGTCTATGTCCCAATGACACTTCAGCTTTTACAGCTGTGGTTACTATACTCCACCTTCTCATGCCCATCACTGGGCAGTCAGGCCTGCAGCTTCTCCCTGAAGGCACTCACAAAGCAGCTTCATAAGAACCTTTACAACTGCATTATATTGGGACTTGAATGCAAAGATGAGGACGCAAAGACCTACTGGCCATTCGTATATTTAGCCAACACCAGGCATTAGCTCTAAGATCCCTAATGCTGTTGCTAGGCAGGACTTGTAAAGTTAGGATTGGTCATGGAAAAAACAGCAAGCCTCCTTCCAACCAAACTAGAAACAGTAGTCAATGGACAAGAGCAACAAGGCAGCTTTCGTCAAGAGAAGGTATGAGAAATATCCAGGAATGCTTGGTAACACCCATAGGATTTTTGGGCTCTGCAGCCAAGCTACACAGCACCAACCAACCCAAGAGTTAAAAAAGGCAAGAAGAAAGAGCACCAGCAGCCCAGGCTATCAGTTTAAGGCCTGAAATTTGTTGCCCCACAACAGGTGCAAGGGTGAGAGTCACAATCGCACTCAGTCCCAGGTTCCTCTCAACACACCAATACAGCTTTGCAAAATGTTAAGTCAAGTAACATTTCTGTAGCAGTAAAAAGAGACCAAATAATACGAACATTATGACTAAAAAAAAGGAAAGAAGGGGGAAAGGTGGAATGCATCATTTTTACCATCAGCCTTATGGGGAAAAACAAGCTTGATTCTAAATTGTGCATGAGAACTAGTACAATTCAAAGAGAAAAGCCGAGGTCATGAAGTAGCATACAGAATGGACTGAAAAAAGCTGAGTTGAACTCAGTACACACTTGGATGCATGCACACATTTAGCAAGTTCAATACTCTCGCTTTATTGAAAAGCCTGAAAAGAAAACTCCCTTTCACACATCACACAGAAATAAATCAGCGTGCACCACTGCCCCAAAGAAAAACAGACATTCACCATCTAAGTAACAGTGCTTCCCACATGAAGATGAGGAGGCAGAAACAAAAAAATACGTGGCAATAGTGAGGGCTTTAACAGAAGGACACCACTCCAAAGAGTTAAAGATTGCCTCTGCATTGCAATATTAATTTTCTAGACCATTAGTTATATTGCTTGTCCATAAATGAATGTGTAATTCTTCTACTAAGCCATGGGACAGATTTCCATATGGTATCACAAGGCTTTTTCAGCCTTTAGAAGGTTAATAGTTAATGGTTTTGATGTCACTCAATTAGATGTCAGTCTACCACTGTATTTTGTACAAGCAGTTAACTAAGCTGTTTCCTCTGCAGCATTAATTTTAACAGGTTTACAATAGTATCACTAGACCTCTGGACATTTAAGAGGAAGCTCATTACAACTGGAAAGTACCATGCCAAGCAGGAAGCAAGTGGCTTTAATCCAGGAGCACTGAGGAATGCAGAAGACAAGGAAAATTCAGTGTCAGATATTTCAGCCTCTATGAACTTTTGACCACAGCACCAGACTACAGAATTTTACTGGGCTCTTAAACCAATGAAATCACTGTGTATGGACATTTAAGGCACCAGTTTTCCACTAGTTTGCCTTTCGCTTGTTTGCTTTAAGTCAGGGAAACAACTGCAACGTGATCTTCCAAGTGAGACATGTTCCATCATCTGCATTTAGCACGTAGGATTCTGCTAGCGACATGCATATCATCTGACAGAAACCCACTCAGAGTTCCCGGAAAGGTTTTCAGCATAGAAACCGTACGAACAGTTGCTAGCGGACATTAACTGCAACAGGCTTCACCAAGTTTATTTGCAGCCAGGAAGGGGATTAGAGACAGCATTCTTTTGCCACCATCTTCAGCCCAAGGGCCAGGGTCACAACTGACTGTTGCTTGTTCCCTTTTCGCAAGAGAAGGTAAAGGAAGTTTGAGCTTCCCTGGACCACTTCGAGGTGGCAGATCTGTCGGTCCGATCACACTGAACATCGTTCATGCTTGCTTCCCGGAGACTGGTCAGATTAAGAGCTACTGGGAAGGCACCCTCCCTTTTCACACCTCCAGTGCTACTATTATCCGGTTATCAATATTCTCCAGATAATATCGTGGATCTAGATGTTCCCTGCAGCAGAGGCTACATGTCACTGAAAAAGACAGTTGGGTATCACAGTCAGTATTTATAGCGCAGACCTACAGACTCCAACCTATGAGAGGCTTTCCAGAATTAGGGAGTGAGAGTACTACTAAGTATAGTTTAAACACAGGCAACCTTTAAACCAAGGATTAAAGATTTGAGACCTTCCTAGGTTGCTGTGTCCTTTGCCTTTGGCAGTCCTTAAGGACTGCATCTAAGTTCAAACTCTGTAGCTGCAGTTTCAGAACTACTTTAAATTGAACAAATGACATCTCCTTCCCAAACTTGGTGAGCCTCTTCCTTCCCTTCTGTCTGCATTTCTGCTCATGCTGTAAAACAAAGGGTATTTTTCAGCCAGATCGGCTGCCCACTCCAGCTAAT